>JAMXBD010004553.1:0-55407 GCA_024138025.1 Combretum micranthum | reverse complement strand
CCCCCCCCCCCACCCCCCCCCCCCCCCCCCCCCCCATGCCCTGCCCCCGCACCCCTCCTCCCTCTACCCCTAATCCCTTACGTCCTGCAAAGCCCTCTCCCCCCCCCCCCCCCCCCCAAATTTCAGCCACAGCGCACGCTCCCCATTTTTCCATTTCGTTTAATGTGTTTTTTTTTTCCTTCTTCTGGCGGGTTGGAACCGCCGGTTCCGGTTCTTGAATAAAGGTTCCGGACCCGTTGAACCGCCGGTTCCACCACGTCGAACCGTTTGGACCCGCCGGTTCTGGCGGGTCCTCCAACGGTTCGGAACCGTCACCACGGGGCGGTTCCCGGGTCGGAACTGCCCCGTGCTGATGTCTAACGTAGAAGAATCCCCAATGATACTTCCTCCAGATCTGGTGGAGAGGAATAACCACCCTCGAATTAGGCACCTATGAACTAAAAGCATGAGGATTTACCCCTACCACCACTGCTACCAGTCCCACCTGTAGGACAACAAGTGTCTATTGATGCTGCTCAATTGATGCAAGTAGTGAATACTCTGCTGGAGTAGTCACACAATAGCATTAGAATATGAGAAACGATATGCAGGTGATCTAACCAATGTTGAAGCTTGGAGGTAGGAAACCTAAAGGATGAATGGTAATGGAGGGAATGGAGCGAGGCACACTGATATTCTGAGCCTGAATAAGTTTGCAGACTTTGTGTACAAATTCGAGCCTACATCTGGAAAACCCCTAGAAGCACAATTGTGGATGAAGGAGGTGGAAAAGACCTTCACTGCATTGGACATCCCTGAAAACAAGAAAGTGCAATATGCCTCCTAGCTATTGATTACGAGGGCATACAACTGGTGGCTAAGCACCAAAAGGCACATGTAAGGAGTGATCACATGGAACGTGTTTCAGCAAGCCTTTTTTAGGGAGTTTTTCCTAGATAGTGTCAGAAAGAAGATGCTACAGGATTACTACATGTTGCAACAAGGCAAGCTAACTATGGAAGAATACGAGGTTGAATTGAACAGGCTGATGAGGTTTCTCCCCAAGCCACTAAGGGAAAGTGAAGATGCTAAGATAAGTAGGTTCATCACAAGATTGAAACCGGAAATTCAGCATCAGGTTAATTTAATGGAATTGACCAATTACTTGTCTATGGTCACCAAGGCAAAGCTGGTTAAGCAGGGATTAAAGAAGATTAAAGGAAGGGAGGACTCGAGGAGTCAGGTTTACGTAGGCAAAACATAGCTATTCAGTTATCGCTCAAGATAGGGGGAAAAGGCCTTTCATTCAACAAGTAAGATCTTTTAAGCCCCGGAAAATTTCAGTAAATAATTTTAAGATGAACTTCGAAAATAAACCCTAAAAATCACTCCAAATTAAAAGAATTTTGACAAGTCTAAACCATGAATGAATCCAAAAATTTCTTAATCATGAGAAAATGAAAATCCTCGAAAATAAAATAAGAACTCAGTGGTCTTCAAATTCAAAACCACTACGTACGAAAAATTTCATATTTAACTCCGACTTATAAAAACGGGTAATATAAAGCCCAAAAACAAATTATTAAAAAGTAAATAACGATTAACTTTCGAAAATGAAACCCAATTCAAAAATTCCGAAAACGTTAAAAGATAATAAATACTTACAAAAAAAAATTTAAAATAAACTTTCAAATTAAATATGTGTATGAACATAAATATCAGTTTCCAAATTGGCAAAGGTCTAAACCGGAAAATCACCCGGAAACCCTAACGGAATACAATAGTGTAAGTCCGGCAATCTAGTGCCCCTAACCCTAGAGGCCGAGATGTAGTTTAAATATAGAATAGCTCATAGTAATATAAGTTTGTTTAAAAATATCAGATTGGTAAATTTTGACCTATTTCGAACCCGTTCGGATACAGACTTCGAAAAGCGTGTCCCGGGGCTCGAGATATCAAAAATATACCAATAGTACCGTTAGACTCGTAATTTCATAAGATTTCTAAATATATCAGTTATATAATTTTTCGGGTTATAAAAGTTACAGTTATAACCTTTTTATCGTATTTCCATTATTACCGGTAATTAGTCTCTTTTGCACTATTCATTTTTATTTCATTACAAAATTTTATTATTCTTATAAAGCCTTATATTTTTAGATAAATATTTTATATATTATAGAAAATTTTTTTTTCTAAAATTTAGTTCGTTTCGGGCTTTACGGGATCAGATTCTGTTTAAGACCGATACTAAAAATAAAATAAATTAATTTAATAATTGAAAATATTTTAAAATATTTTTATTTTCATAAAATAATTTTTAGAATTTTTCGGGTTATAAAAATATTATTTATAGCCCATAGCGTATTTTGATCATACGGTAACATATTGTTAAAATACTAAAATAATTCAAATAATTATTTAATTTAATTATGAAAAATCTGCTACAAATATTTGGAATAAATTTTCTAATTTTATTTTATTTTAATTTATTTTATTAAAAAGTACTTTACAACCCATACCTTCAAGTACACCTTACACATATCACTTCCTTTTCACTTCAATCTTTCTACACATTATCCCACAATTCATGGCAGATTTTTGACTCATTCATGGCTGCCATTGTCCTTTATTTACTCCTATTTTGACTAAAATTAATTATATTTCAATCCTTCTTCAAAAAGTTACATTACACATTAATTACAATTCAATTTGAGTCAAATTTCAACAAAATTCACTCTCTCTCTCCTCCTAACATTCACGTGCAGCACACACCCATTTGGCTGCCTTGTTTTATTTTTTTCTCTTCTTTTCATTACAATTAAAACACTCATTTTCTCTCACTCCTTCATTTATTCACTTTCCTCTTTTCATTCTTTAACCTTTTCTCTCTCTTTTCCTCTCTTTTCTTCTTCTTCTTGTTCTTGTTTCTTCAAAAACAAGCTGCCCCCACTCTTCCATAGCTTCCATCATTTCTTAAAGATTTCTAAGCAAATCTTCATCCCAAAGCTCCATAGGTGATATAGGTAAAGTGTAATGAAGGTTTCATGCATCAAATGAACTTCCATAAGCTTAAAAGCTTAGGATGATGATGCCAAAAATGAAATCTTTCTCTTCTCCACTTTTATTATCTTGTATTACAATTATTTTCTTGTTTAAAGTTGATATAATGGTAGATCTAACTTTTTATAGCTTTGATTTTTGTTTATGCCATAGATCTTGCTATTTAAGTTATTATTCTTGTTATTACTTATGATTTATGCATATATTTCTCATTCCATGTGTTCATGCTTTCAAAACTAGTTTAGAAGACTAGATCTAGTTGTTTTAGGTTCATACATGCATTAGACTTATGTTTTATGTTCATGAATAACTTGTAATAGCATGATGATGGTAGGAAAGTTGTAGGAAACTCAAGATCTATTTTATTTTCAACAAAAACAACTTTTGAAAATTCGGATGAAAATGGAACCATATTTAGAAAAGTGGTTTTTCAACTTCAAAATGTGTATTTTTCATTTAAAATGAAGGGCTTAGGGTATAGACAACATAAATGAATGATTTTGATAAGTAAAGTTTAGATCTATGAGTTTATAGATCATTACCATGGGTTTCTTTTAGATTTATGTTCATATTATGTGTAGATCTTAGATTTGAACTTAGACAAAAATAATGAAATTCGTATTTTGGCAAGACCCATATTTAAAAACCACTTTCCAAGTGTCAAAGTGTAAATTTTTCTCAAGAAAATGAAGGCTTAATATATGTATATCATCAAGACTTCTTTTTACAAGAATCTAATGTGATTTTCAAAAGTTATTTTCAAAATAAAAATCTTATTTTCGGATTTTGGCCAAGGCATATTTTAAAAACATGTTTTCCAACTCAAAAATGAAGTTTTTGTTTAAGAAATGAAAGGCTCTTAGGATAGGATATGTAAGGAATGGATTTTCATGAGCTTAGATAGATTTTATCAAAAGATATAACAAAAAATGAATTTTGTAAATTCGGATTCCAACCAAGACCAATTTTTAGAACCCATGTATCAACTCCAAAACTCATGTTTTATGTGAAAAATGAAGTATATAGGTAATAGGTATCATTAAGTAGTGATTTTTATAAGTTGAAAGGAGTTTTGATGAGATTAAAGTGTAAAACAAGAAGTAGAAGCAAGATGGAAAATTTTAAGTTAGTAGTCAATTTGTGAAATTCGTAATTTTGAATGAAGGCCATAAGAACACCTAGTATTCAAGCTCAAAATGAATGTTTTATGTGTTAAATGAAGTCCTTAAGTAATTGATATAGTGAAGCCTTAAATTTTAATGCATTAAACAAGTTTTTCCCAAAGGAATCATGCAAAAAGTGGATTTTCTAAAATTCGGATTTTTGAGTAAATCATATTGGAAAACATATTTGCAAAGTGTAAAATGCAAATTTTTGTGTAAGAATGAAGCCCTTAGTAGTTATATATGGTTGAGCCTTAAATTTCTAAGTATCAAATGATTTTTACTTAAAGGAATCACTCAAAAACTAATTTTTGTAAAATTCGGATTTTGGAATCAACCCCACTTGAAAACATGTTTACAAAGTGCAAAATGGAAATTTTTATGTAGAAATGAAAGTCATAAGTAATAGATATAATGAAGACTCAATTTTAACAAAAATAATTATATTTTCTTAAGTAATAAATCCAAAACAAATGGAAATGATCAAAGTTAGAAAACTAGATTTTTCATAAGTAGTTGTTATTATGGTCTTGCAAGATAAAAAGTTATAAAATTTCCTTTTAGCAAAAATCATCAAGATCATGCATACATTAAACTCATCTCATGTCATTCATGTTAGGAAATCATTCATATTGCATGTATAGCTAATCTATATAGTAGAAACATTACAAACATTTACAAAACTATTTTTCGGAATCGGAAACCGTTACTGATCAGATCTGATCCCTCTGTTCCGAGACCTAAATGTTTTCAAAACTTAAAAAAATATTAGAAATAGATAGATCTTTCGAAGTAGATAGAAATCGATATATAATTTGCGAGATTCCGAGTTAAAATGACCAAGTTATGGCCGTTTTAAGTTGGAATTCCCGCTTAGGACGAGAATTACGAATTTGATAGTTTGTATGAGATAGCTTGGACTAGTTAAGTGATGAAATACTTATTAGGGTATTTCTTCCTTTTTAGGTGACCCCGATATCGACGATTCCCTACCACCGGATTACTTGTACTAAGAGACCGGTGATCCAATGGCCGAGTGAGTATTACTTCCGATTTCATTTATTGTATGTGATTGTAATAATAGTTGCACTAGATATTTGGTAAAGATAAAATGGATATGCATGATGGGGACGAATGGGAACTATGTATGCTTGTTGTTGATATGAGAAATGGAATGTAAGAATATCGAAGCCGAGTGATTAACTATTGCTTGTATAGATGAATTAGAATTGATTGTCTGCGATTATTGACTGATCACTTAAAAGAATTGGTATAATTGATTATTCGGAATTGAAGATGAAATTGAACTCATTCATACACGATGGGGATGGAGCATTAGCATTTGTTGGTTTATCGTTGTACCTTAAACGATTTTATAGTTTATAGTTGTCCGTAAGCTGAAACGGTCTTGGTCGTACCGCAGGATTCGTTAATCTGCTAACCCGGGATGGAGGGCGCAAGTCCATCCACATATGATTTCCGGCAGGTCATATGTTTGTTGAATTCACGAGTTTGATGCATATCACTTGTCTGACTAATCACTTGATTGTATGACGTGTTATAAATGTAATCCTGGAAGTTTTCACTCACTAAGCTAGTGTAGCTTATACCCCAATAGTTGTTTAAATGAACAGGTTATCTCAAGAATGCTAAGTGGGGACTGAGATGGTTGAAGTCGAGAATGACTTCAGGATTCCGGCAAGACATAAGAATGTTTGAAGTTATTAGCTAGGTTTTATTATTTGCCTTGTAATAGTTCTATGTAATAGAATCTTTTGATGATTGTGTTGAAGTTTAATGAGTTGTATTTTGAAGAATAGTGAATTGAATTTCCTTTACATTGTTACTCAAGTTATATCAACATGAAATGTATCATTCCGATGTGTCTCCTCTATGTGTTAGACGCCTTGTATATAGTATGGAAGCCTTTGCATGACTGAGGTGGTCATTCTTAGGCTTTAATATTGTGTACGGCAGATTGCCATGTTTAAGGTACCCTTCGGGGCGTGACAATCTTTGGCTCCGAGTTCTAATAGAAAATGCCTTAAATGTCAAGGACCCCATGATGTGAAAGACTGCAAATGGCCCGATAATGCATGCTTCAACTATGGAAAAGTGGGGCATAGTCAGAGATTCTGCACCGAGCGATCGGGAGGTCCACCTATTTTTTGTTTTAAGTGTGGACAAAAGGGACATAAGGTCGTGGATTGTAAAGAGCTGGGTAGGCAAGTAATTTCAGGAGCACCAGTGGTTAGACCTCAGGGTTAGGGACAAAGACCACCTGCCAAGATTTATGCCTTATAGTACGGAGATACCTCTAGCATCAACACCATAGCAAGTATGCTTTCCATTCTTAGACATAATGCATATGTGCTGTTTGACATGGGTGCGAGCTTTTCATGTATATATGAGATTTTTACATCTGTATGTGGAGTATACATTGAATTGATGTCTAAATGTTTTTCTATAAATACCACTTTAGGGAGTAGATCTTTGCTGAATAGAATTTATAGAGATGTAAACATAGAGATAGAATGTAGGCTTTTATCTGCTGATCTTACAGTGATGGACATGATTGATTTTGATGTAATCTTAAGAGTAGATTGGTTGATGAAACACCCAACTATAATTGATTGTAAAAATCTAGTCGTGGAGTTTAGTTTAGCCAATGGAGATAGATTTGTACATAGACTTGAGGTTCAGAGACCTGCAACTTTACCTACATATGAGTTATAGGAAAAGTCAGCATTGGTGATGGTAACTATGACACTAGAAGATTCATCAAAGATAGATCCTACGAGGATATCGGTCATGAGAGAATATCTAAATGTGTTTCCTGAAGATCTACCTGGGTTACCACCTGAGAGAGAAGTCGAATTTACTATTGATTTGTTGCCTGGTACCATACCTAAGTCTAAAGCATCATATCGAATGGCTTTGATGGAGTTGGCAGAATTAAAGGTTCAATTAGATGATTTACTCAAGAAGAAATTCATTAGACCAAGCATATCGCCTTGAGGAGCTCCAGTATTATTTGTGAAGAAGAAGGAAAGGATCATGAGATTATATATAGACTATCGAAAATTGAATTAGTTGACAATCAAGAGTAAGTATATGTTGCCTAGAATAGATGAATTGTTTGATCATTTGGCAGGAGCACAAGTGTTCTCCAAGATTGATTTAAGGTCAGGGTATCATCAGTTATGAATTAAACCAGAAGGTATTCCAAAGACAGATTTCACGACTAGGTATGGGCACTATGAATTCGTAGTTATGCCCTTCGGTCTTACAAATACACCCCCTGTGTTTATGGATCTCATGAACGGAATCTTTAGGGATTATTTAGATTCATTTGTTGTGGTGTTCATTGATGACTTATTGATGTATTTGAAGACTGAAGAGGAACACGAAAAACATCTATGATTAGTCTTGAGCAGATTACAGGAGGAAAAGTTATATGACAAGTTCACTAAGTGTGAGTTTTGGCTAAATCAAGTCTCATTCTTGGGGCATATTGTGGAAGGGAATGGAATTTCTATAGATCTCGAGAAGTAAAAGCTGTAGTTGAATGGCCGACTCTTAAGATAGTGACCGAAATTAGAAGTTTCTTAGGGATGGCAGGATATTATCATAGATTTGTAGAGGACTTCTCTAAACTTGCAAATCCTTTGACAATATTGACACGGAAGGGGGTGAAGTTCATTCGGGATGAAAAGTATGAGAGTAGCTTTTAACAGTTGAAAGAGAGATTAGTGTTTGCACTAGTTTTAGCTTTGCCACTGAGTGGAGAGGAGTATACTATTTATAGTGATGCTTCTATACAAGGTCTAGGTTACGTCTTGATGCAAGGGGAAGAGTTATAGCGTATGCATCTAGACAATTAAGGCCGTATGAAAGAAATTATTCCATTCATGATTTGGATTTGGTAGTCGTGGTCCATGCTTTAAAACTCTGGGGACACTATTTGTATGTTGAGAAGTGCAAAATGTTCACGGATCATAAGAGCTTGAAGTACATTTTCACCTAGAGAGATCTAAACATGAGGCAAAGGAGGTGGTTAAAATTGATTAAGGACTATGAGGTTGATATCCAATATCATCCTAGGAAGGCCAATGTTGTAGCATATGCCTTAAGTAGAAAGAGGAATGGGAACTTAGTAGCTATGATAACTACTAAGTGTTACTTGCTAGTGAACCGAAAAGTCAGTGCACAATTGCCAAGGTTGCAGATTCAGCCTACATTGGTTGATAGAATTAAAGCAAGTCAAGTGGAGGACCCCAAGCAAACTAGAGATAAAGCAAAGAATGGAAATTGGCATAGCCCTTGAATTTTATGAGGATGAAGAAGGCATTATGAGATATAAGAGAATACTGTGTGTACCGGAGCAAGGTGAACTTAAGAGAGATTTATTGAAGGAAGCACATTATTTGAGTTATTCCATCCATCCGGGAGGTAACAGTATGTAACAAGACTTGAAGAAACTATACTAGTGGAATAATATGAGAAAGGAAATTGCTGAGTATGTATCGAAGTGTCACACGTGCCAGATGATCAATATAGAGCATAGACAACCAGCTGGTGAATTGAGGCCTTTGCCTATTCCCTAGTGGAAGTGAGAACATATTAATATGGATTTTGTCACAGCATTACCTAGGACCAAAGGAAAGTTGGACTCAGTATAGGTAATAGTGGATAGACATATGAAGGTAGCACGATTTATACCTATTAGGACTGGGCATACTTTGGAACATCTAGCCACTTTATATCAAGAAGATTGTGAGATTGTATGGAATTCTGTGAAACCAGATTTGTTGGGAGATTCTGGAAGAGCTTGCATAAAGCTTTAGGTACTAAAGTGGTTTTTAGTACCGACTACTACCTTCAAACAGACGGGCAGTCTAAAAGGACAATACAAATTCTTGAAGATATGCTAAGAACCTATGTTTTGGACTTTAAAGGATGATGGGATGAATATTTACTGTTGGTGGAATTCGCCTACAACAATAGTTACCAAGCATCAAATGGAATGCCACTATATGAAGCCTTATATGGTAGAAAGGGCCAATCACCGATTCATTGGGATGAAATAGGTGATAGATAGATTTTAGGACCTAAATTGGTTCAGGATGCAGTGAACAAAGTTAAAGTAATTCGATAGAAATTGCAAGTTGCAAAAGCCGACAGAAAAGCTATGTTGATAAATGAATAAGACTATTAGAATTTCAAGTAGGGGAACACGTGTGGCTTAAGATATTTCCAATGAAGGGTGTTGTTAGATTCGGTATGAGAGGGAAGTTAAACCCCATATATGTTGGTCCATTTGAAATTTTGGAAAGGATTGGAGATATGGCTTATCGGGTAGTGTTACCTCCAAGTTTAGAGGCGGTGCACAACGTTTTTCATGTATCCTTGTTGAGAAAATATGTACAAGACCCTGAACAAATTGTAGAGTTAGAACCGTTGGAAGTTCAAGCTAATCTTTCTACTCAAGAAAAGCCAATAAGAATTTTGGACAGGAAAGAGAAGATCTTGAGGAGATGCGTGATTAAGTGTGTGAAAGTATAATGGTCAAATCAAATTGAACGAGAATCAACATGGGAACTTGAAGAGGCGATACGAGCTATGTACCCCGAGCTTTTCAACAAATCAGGTAACTTTCGAGGACGAAAGTTTCTTTTAGGAGGGAAAAGATGTAAAGTACAAATAAATCATTCATAATGAATGGTGGATATGTAATATAATGTTGTTAAGAGGATATTTTTGTCCTTTAACAAACGAATTTGAGTTGGAGGGAGTCATACACAAAGAATCGAACAAAGACAATCAAAGCTAGCAAGAAAGCCGCCAGCCTCTATTGGAAAGCCATTGGCCTTTAGACGACCTTGATCTCTCGAGAGAAAATTGGAGAATTTTGGCCGAATGGTGAAAGCCAGGATAAAGCCGCCTGCTTATACATTAGGGCCGCCGGCATACGTGGAAAGGCCGCCGACGTATCCACTAGCCTTCATGAAATTTATGCTTATTTTAATAAAGGTCGTCCCAAAGCTGCTAGCTTATCCCTATTTCGAGTTTTTCTTATTACCAAACCTATTCAAATTCTCCTAAAAGCCTATATATACCCCCTTCTTTTGGAAACCCTAGGAGCTTTTAAGGAGCAAAAACCCTAGGTATGTAACTTTCCTCTTGTCCTTTCAATCACATTCCTTAGATTCAATCTTTTCTTATACTAGTTACTCTATTAAATTGAAGGAGATCCGAGAGTGTGGAAAAACCCTAGTTTGATTGGAGATTTGGAGGACTCCGATTCAAAGGAAAAGGTAATATTTTTATTAGGGTTTTATAATTTTTATGATTTTGAAGAAATATCCTTTAGATTTTAATCTAGGTTTATGTATTGTTTCAAAGGAAATCCAAGATTTGTGTTGTGGATCAAAGGTGGATCTAGATCTGAAGTTGTGATTTCAAATCAAAGAGAAATGTAAGGGTTTTATTAGATTTATGGTTTATGAGATCTGTAAATTATGGAATTATAATAATAGTTTATTGTTCAGGAGAATTGGGGATTAGGGTTCCGATTTTCTATTTAAGATCTACAAGTTTTAGGTATATAAGAATTTATCTAATCTTGTTGATCGATGAGATTTATTCGTTATTGTAGTTAAAGTATTAATTGAGGAATATATGTATATTGAAGGGATGTAAACCCCCAAATTTTCGGAATCGTTTTAGCATAAAACCCTAAACCGGAAGTCAAACGGAACCCTAAAGGTCAACAAAACCCTAGTTTACCATATCAAACTAAATCCGGCATTGCCATTTTCCTTGGCCCTAGAAAACGAAGTTGGGATAATTAGCTAGAATAGTTCATAATAACCATAGGTTTTATAAAAATTTTAGTTTCACAAAATTCGGGTGTCCTTCGAACCTAATCAGACACAGCTCTCGAAAAACGTGTCCGGAAGCCCGGAATAGTAAAAATATTCCGAATACATCGTTAGACTCGTAAAAATATAAGTTTTCCAAAAATATCAGTTTCGTAATTTTTCGGTAAGTAAAAATAACAGATATAGCTATTATACGTGTATTTTCTTACTACCGATACTTTAATTGTCATATCTACTTTACATTATACTATTCATTAGTATTCTACACTATTATTTTATCTCTACTTTTTCTCACACCTATTCTTACACTCTACATAACCTATAAACTTAACATTTTACCTTTCCCATAACTTTATATCACATCTACTTTACATATTACATATTTTATTTTTCCAAAAAGTCAAAAAATAAATAAATCACCCCTCCCCCATGCATGGCCGGCACCCCCCCCCCCCCCTTGATGCCCTCAAATTGTTTTAATTTTACTTTATTTTAATCACACAAAAAATCACTCCTCAATTTCCTATAAATACCCCATTCCTCTTTCACTTCTTTCACACATTCACTACCCACAAATTCTTACAAAAACTCTCCCAAAATCTCCTCTCAAAACTTTCTCAAAATACTATCCCAAAACTCTCTCAAAATAATTCCACAACAACTTCCACCGACAACAAAAACCCATAACCACATAACCATATCAAAGTCTTCTTTAGGTAACCACTTTATATTTCTTTCTTCTTCTTCATGTCATGTAACTTTACATGACCATAGTGTGAGTTTCCAAAGACTACAAGTTATGGAAACTACATTATGTTCATGTATTGTTTTTGTTCATGCAAATCCATTTATGTTTATTGTTAATATATTATTATCTATATATATATACATATTCTTTAGAGCATATAAGCTCACTTGCAATTTATTTATTTCATGCAAAGCAATTTATTTACTTATTCCATTGCAATTTATTTATTTATTCCTTGTTGAATTAAGACTAGCTTCTAGTCTTAGACTTGTCCTCATCAAGTCAAAACAAGTTTTCTTTCTTCCATTTTATTTTATTATGGGACTAGTTTACTTCTTAGTCCCAAGAGCCTTGAAAAAGCTAAGACTCCAATACTTGACTTTATTATTTATGATTTATGTTATTTTGTTTATTATTATTCTCATAATCATGTTTATTTAGATTGTTGTCCAAAAATTTTATTTTCTAAAAGATAATTAAACAAAAGAAGGATTTTGTCACTTAGAAATAAGTTTATGTAAAGCATAAAAATATATAAGATAACAACAACAAACTCATTCATTTTCATGTTACAAAAGAACTCGTTATAATTTTATAAACTACTTTTACTTTAAAAAGCTACTAAAATCTTTATTATTCCATCTTGTTTTTCAAAAGAAAATATTTGTTGATACAAAAATAGTTCTTTTTATAAAAAGATAAATAGGATGAATGGCTAAGAAATTTTCAAGTAAAGACCTTTACCAACAAATAGGCAAAGAACATCTATGGTTTAAAAACAAAAATAATTCCTTTTCAAGTTACAAGAGGAAGTTAATAAGATTATAGAAACTAGTTTTTCTACAAAAAGTTCTTAATTGTTCCACATTGTTTTTATGAAGAAAACAAATTTTCATGCATGGATGATTTTATGAAAAATAAGATATGAGAAAAGAATGAGAAATTTCAAGTAAAGATTTTTGCAAAACAAATAAACAAAGGAATTTACACAAGAAAAATAAATATGAAGAATAGCATATTTCCTAAAAGACTTCAAAATAGTATTAGTGTAACTTAGAAAGTAGAAAATTTTTATTTTAGAAAAGATAAATAAAACCAACATAAAAAGTTTTTAGAAAACAAAGAAAGCAAGGTATTCATTTGAAAGAAATTTACAAAAACAATTTCCAAAAAGCTTCAACCCAACATTATTTTACCTAAGAAAAATAATTGGACAATAAGACACTTGAGCATGCTTAATATGAGTTATATATTTATAAGAAGAGAAATTTTCAACTATATAGATAACTAAGTATTTATCAAGCAAAATCTTGATTTCTTGAACCAAGGTTGTTTTGTTGGAAAATCCGTGGTGAATTTTGTCACCACTGTTTCGGAGCCTATATGTCTTTGTTTGATGGAAATAATTTTGGAAATGGGTAGATCTTTTCGAGTAGGTAGAAATCGGTATATTATATGCGCGATTCCGAGTTAAAATGACCAAGTTATGGCCATTTTAAGTTGGAACATTCTTTTATACGAACTTTAACGTTCTTTGACATTGTTTTGTCAAAATTCAAGAAAATCATCAAGAAAAACTCATTGTGGGTATTTTCTTTGACTAGGTGACCCCGAGGAAGGATTCTTTTACCCCGAGGATTATTACGATTAAGTGGAGTGTGTGAACGACTCATCCACTTAGAGGAATAGACGACATGGCATCGTGAGTTTATTTCCATTAAATGCTATACTTGTTGTGCTTGTAAGATAGTTGCATTAGAGTTAGGAAAAGATAAACTGATATGTATGTAAAATAATTCTTTGAAATAATTTTAAGAATATCGAAGCCGGAGTTGTTTTAAGTGATTGTTTTAGTATAATATTGATTGGTGTGAAATTCCTTGATCGCCATAAATTTGAAAATAATTATGTTATGACTTTATAAATTAATGAACTCATGCATACCACGAAGTGAGTCACATTGCATGTTGGGTTATTATCCTTGGGTGAGAAGGATAGTAAGCTCATGTCGAAAGCAACACTTGGCGGGAGATCCGAAAGCGATTGCTTGGCGGCTTAATAGAATATGCTTGGCGGTAGATCCGAAAGCAAGGTCAATCAAGTAGATTCGGAATGCTTGGTGATGAGTGCTCGCGAGCATGAAAACTTTTTATTTAAAACTACTTGAATTGAGGTTATGTATCACCAAACCCCGAATGGAGGGCGCAAATCCATTCAACATATAGTTCCTGGAAAACTATATGCTTGTTTGCCTACGTGCTTGTGCATTACATTTGTTTGAATTAAATCAACTTGTTTGAATCTTGTTACAAGAAGTTATTTATGGAAATAGTTTTCACTAAGCCTTTAGCTTATACCCCGATAGATATCTTTTGCAGTTTCCTTACTTATGGTTAAGGCCACGAGGACCCTGTGGACAGGTAATCTCTTTTGGATAATAGAAACTTAGATAAAGTGTAGCATTAGTATTAACATGCAATTATCCATATAATAGATTAGTAATCAAGGAAATTGTCCCTACGTTGGTAAAGTCTTTGCCATGAATGAATATTTATTGTGAATCCTCTTTTCTTAATATGTTTCTATATCTCCTTAAGTTTCATAATTCCATATATGGTCCTCTAAAGTTGTGAAAGTACGCCTTACACTTAATATAAAAGCTTTTGGGAATGGCTAAGGTTGTCATACTTAAGTTTTAATATTGAGTGTGGCGGACTGTCACGTTTAGGGTACCCATTGGGGCGTGACAAGGGATTTTTGTTATAATTACGGATTTGTGGAAGAACAATGTTAAAAGTTGTATTTAATTGTGAGGAAGAGGAAGTTAGTGTGTTATCCTTGTTGTTATAGATTTATAATATTAGAGTTTATGTTTAAGCATTTAAATCTGATTCAAGATAATTGTTGGATTAGGGTTTTGATCTTTTAAGAAGTTCTGTTGGTGGATTTGAGTTGGAGCAATACTAGGTACGACCTTATCATGTTTGATTGTATGTGCTTGTAGGATTAGTTTATAAATTTAACTTAATTGCATTGGACTTTAATTGAATCGACTGTTGCTTGTGCTTGGATGCAATTAGTAAAGACCACGATAGTAGTGTGATACTAACACCGCCAACTTGATGATCCTTGTGTGACGGTGTCCTGAGTGGAGTTCTGGAGATGATTCCAGTAGATTAGGAGTTTTTACCAACTTAATTGTGGAATGCAATTATATATGTATGTACTATTTATATGATGGTTTTCATCAGGGTCATGAGATACTCCGGGTTTAGGGTTAATGATCAATAGTCCTAAACTGTGTTGGTTACCGGCTAATGAAAAGATAATTAATCTATGCTTGTTGCATTAGAATATAAGTTGTATGTGATATTGTGATTTGCATTTGCATGTTCATGTGCATGTGCTTTTGGTTTAGCGTATTGGGCGTTTTTTGCTCAATCCTTATTTTTCCCATAGGTACAGGTGAAGATTCGATTGTTTATGATTTGATGGGATACGATGTCTTCGTGGATTATAGGGAAAGTGATAGTGGATTTGATCCTACAATTGATAATTGAGATTAGTAGTTTATGAATAGTGATTCAAGAAGAAAAACTTTGCTTTTGATTAGTTGTTTTGAGGATTTTTATGTTTAGAGATTATTCTTTTTCTTGGAAGTTTAATTGTTTAGTTTTATTGAACTGGAAGATTGTGGACAATTTATTTCAAGTATCCTTTATTTGAGAGTCATTGGAGACATTTGACTTTATATATATTTGTGGTTTAGATAATATAGCCTTTGCGTGTCAATCTTTGGTAATGACACATGGTGGGCTGATAACGTGTCACGCCCCAAGGGGTACCCTAAATGTAACAGTCCGCCACACTTAATATTAAAGCTTAAGTATGACAACCTTAGTCATTCCCAGAAGCTTCGATATTAAGTGTAAGGCGTGTTCTCACAAATTTAGAGGACCATACATGGAATTATGAAGCTTAAGAAGATATAATAACAAATTAAGAAAAGAGGATTCGTAATATTCATTTGTTCAAAACAATAGTCTTACAAATCTTAAGAGCATTTTTAGTCACAAATAACTATAATCTATTACAAGAATATTTCTATGAAGTCTACATCTTATCCAACACTAAACTTCACCTAGAAATTCCTTAACCAAAAAGGAAAATACCTGGCTGTAGGGTTCATGTGGCTTCAACCACAACTAGGTAAACTGCAAACGATAACTATAGGGGTATAAGCTAATAGGCTTAGTGAGAGCTATTTCCATAAATAACTTCTTGTGTAATGAAATTCAAACAAGTTATTTAAGCAGACAAATGAAATGCAACATACACGTGGGCAAATAAAGCATATAGTTTTCTGGGAACTATATGTTGAATAGATTTACACCCCCTATTCGAGGTTTGGTGATATGTAACCTCAAAACAAGTAGTTTTAGTTAAAAATTATGCTTTCGATCAATACTACCAAGCATATTCAGTCTACTTGAATCGAGCCATGCTTCCGGACTTTCCATCAAGCATTTAATTCCATGTCGTTAAGCAATCGCTTTTGATCATAACCGCCAAGTGTTGCTTTCAACCTGAGCTACCATCCTTCTCACCCAAGGATAATAACCCAATGCAATGTGACTCTCTTCGTGGTATGCATGAATCAATTTATTTATGATATCATAGAATCATTGTTATCAAATTTAAAGTGATCATACAAATCAAGTGCTATACTAAAACAATTATTTAATCAATTACAGCCTCGATATTCTTAGGATCCTTTCAACAAATTTTTCGCATACATATTAATTTGTCTTTTCTTAATTCTAACGCAACTAAACTACAAGCACAATCAAGTAAAGCATTTTAAGAAAATAAACTCATGATGCCATGTCGACACTTCTCTAAACAGATGAGTCGTTCACACTCCACTTAGTCGAAATAATCCTTGGGGTATGGGTATCCTTCCTTGGAATCACCTAGTCAAGGAAATACCCAAAATGAGTATTTCTTGATGACTTTCTTCAATTTTGACAAAACAATGTTATAAGAACGTCAAAGTTCGTATAAAGGAAGATTCCAATTTAAAATGGCCATAACTTGATCATTTTAACTCGGAATTGTGCATATAATATACCGATTTCTACCTACTTGAAAAGATCTATCCATTTCTAAAAATATTTTTATCAAACTAGATCATTTAGGCTTTGAAACAGTGGTGAGCAGATTCACCATGAATTTTTCTAACCAAAAAGCAATTTGTTTCAAACATTAAATCATTCAAAAATTATTTGATAAATACTTAGTTATCTATATAGTTGAAAAATTCCATTTTCATAGATACTTATCTCATTTTTATCCATGCTCAAGTGTTTGTTGTCCCACCATATTTCTTGGGTAAAACAATGTTAATTAAGAGTTTATAAAACTATTGTGTACAAGAAATCCATTTTGTAAATCCTTTAAAATGAATATTTTAATTTCTTTTGTTTTCAAAAAATCACTTTATGTTTGTCTTACTATTTTTCTAAATGATTTTTTTTTTTTATAAAAATGAATTACTTCTTTTCTAAATTCTCAACATTAGTGCCACTTTTCCTATTTGTTTTCTCTGACTATTTATTTGAAAAATTTCGGTTTTGGAAATTCTCATTTTCGTTTTAAGGGGTTTCCTTATATTATGTTTTTATGAAATATTTTAGTATCAAAGTCATCTTCTTTTAAGAAAACAAGTAAATAGAAAGGATTAAAAAAAAAAAAACTTTCCAAAACAAAAGTAGCTTTTACATGGTAGTGAGTTCTTCCTAAAACTTGGAAAAGAATAAATTTACTTGGGTTAAACCATAGATTTTATTTCATGTAAAACTATTCTTAGGTGATAAAATCTTTTTGATCAAATATAAGTGGAACTTTGAAATTTGGACAACAATCTTAATGGGCATGATTACGAGAAATAATAACAAGCAAAAATAATATAAATGATAAATAAAGTCAAGTATTTGGAGTTTTAGTTTCTTCAAGACTCCCGGGACTAAGAAGTAGACTAGTCCCAAAAGAAAGAAATAAAATAAAAGAAAAGAAAGAAAAATTGTTTTGACTTGATGAGGACAAGTCTAAGACTAAGGACTAGTCTTAAAAAAATAAGAAATAAATAAATTGCAATGGAAGAAATAAATAAATTACTTTGCATGAAAATAAATAAATTGCAAGTGAGCTTATATGTTCTAAGGAATATATATGTAGATATATAATAATACTTAGTTAGATATAATAATAATAATAATATGAACAATGTACAATAACAACATAAACATAAATAGATATTCATGAATAAGAACAATACATGAACATAGTATAGCTTCCATAACATTTAGTTTTTGGAAACTTACACCATGGTCATGTAAAGTTACATGACATAAGAAGAAGAAACTTGTAAAGAAAAGTTTACCTAAAGAGGGTTTTTGAAGTATTATGTGGTAATGGGTTTTGTGTATGTAGAAGGTGGTTTGAGATTATTTTGAGAGAGTATTTGGAGAGAGTGTTGAGAGGAAAATTTGAGAGAGATTTGGTCGAGAAATTTGTGGGTAGTATTTGTGTGAAAGAAGTGAAAGAGGAGGGAGGTATTTATAGGAAATGATGAGTGAATTTTTGTGTGATTTAAATAAAAGAAAAAAAAAACAGGAGGGGAGGGGGGGTGGTGGGGGTGCCGGTCACATTATGGAGGGGAGAGAGAGGAGATTTGTTTTGTATTTTTGTTAAATAAATGTAATATTAAATAAGGTAGATGTGAAATAAAGTTATGGAAGATAAAAAGTAAAGATAATAGATTATGGTGTTGTAAGAGTAGGTGTTAGAAAAAGGAGAGAAAAGAATAGTGTAGAATAGTAATGAATAGTGTAATGTAAAGTAGATATGACTAATAAAGTACCAGTAGTAAAAAGTACGCGTATAATTGCAATATCTGATATTTTTACTTACTGAAAAAATTATAAAACTGATATTTTTGAAAACCTTACATTTTTACGAGTCTAATGGTATATCCAGAAATTTTTATTATTTCGAGCCCCAGGACATCTTTTTCAAGAACTGTATCCGTTCGGGTTTAAAACGGTTTGCGGTTTTACTAATATGATATTTTTAAGCTTCCTTATATAATTACGAACTATTCTACATACTAATCTCCTACTTAATTTCTTATGGTTGCTTATTCGGGATTGCAGGACTTAAACCCTTACGTCTAACTAGGGTTTTGTTGACTTTAAGGTTTCCAGTTGACTTTCCAATTAGGGTTTAAGCTAAATCGATTCCAAAACTTTGGGGGTTACATAACGCCTTTAGGTTAGGGCGTTATAATAACTTTAGATTAATTCTGCTAGACCCCCTTCTGAGGCATGACAGAGGGTACTAAGAGCTTCTATCAAGTTCATAAGAAATTTGAATGTAGTAATGTAAAAGAGGGAAGCAACTAATTAAGCCTTTTATATTAACACAGATCATAGGTCTAAATTAGACTCGACTTTAGGTCATAGTTATATTTATTAAGAAAGAACAAAAAGAATAAAAGAATCGAGACTTTAATAGAAGTCACAGCTTATTAAAATGAATAAAGAATTAACGAATCAAGGCCTAAATGTAAGCCTTTATTAAAAACTTGCAAAAAGAATAAAGAATTATGATAAGCAAGGTCATAATCAAGTGCTTGATTCAAGGCTCGAGTGAAACTGTGATAAAAAATTATTTAATCTTGCATGTTCCGGGTTTGGCTCGAGGCCAAACTTATCTGATGGATTTCCTATAAAATACTTAAAAACAAAAATTTAAAGCATAAAATGTAGCCTAAATGCAATTATTTCTCTGTTATTCATTCTCTAATAAAGAATTTCATGATAACATCATTTATAAACTTCAAAATCATCACTTACAGATTAATCACAAACAAATCAGGTTTTCAATACAACCTGGTAGAAGTCTTTACAACCCGTTAAATTCATAAACTCAAATTTCACCAAGGACACCAATCATCCATCATCATAAAAAATTCAAAGGTCTTCTTAAAAGAAAAACAAAAACATCTAACATCTTCTTCATATAGCAAAATGAAAAACTAGGATTAATCATCGTAGGAGTCTACCTTTCTCAATACTTGGCTTTTTCTTCAGGATTGGCTTCTGTATTGGCAGGTAATGATCCTTGAGGTCTTTTTGAGAGGAGTTTTGAAATTTTCCCTAACTATATCTCTAAGATATGAATTATGGCTGAATGGTTTCTTAATGTAGTATCGATGGTCTATCACCTAGCCTCAGATGCTTTGATGAATTGAGGAATCAATTCCTCGAAAGAGCTCTTACTAGCCTGGGGGAAACTTAACCCTTGACCTTGGTATTTATGAAACTTTGGTGGATTAAAGCCAGATTATTAGAAATTGTTGTTACTTCACCTAAAATTTGTATTGTTCCTCCAGCCAGGTTTGTATGTATTGTTGTAAGGGTCATTCTTTGGTCCATTGAAATTATTCACATATTCCACATTCTTAGAAGTCATACCTTCAACATTCTATCCAAAACTATCATCTACCATATTTACTTGGCCAGTACCAATGGTCATACTATCCACCTTCCTACTCAAGGCTTCTATCTTAGAGATCAGATTGGTTGCCATTCAAGCTTAAAAACTCCTCCAAACTTCCCTTTCTTAGCTCTCACAAAAAATCATTGGTAGTAGTTGTTGGACATGTTTTCAAAAAGGTTCAAACACTCCTCATGAGATTTGTTATTTAGGCTTCCTCTTGCTACTGCATCAATAAGTTGCCCAATGCTATAATTCAACCCATTGTAAAAAGTCTAGACCTGGGTTCATTCAAGAAGTCTATAGTGTGACCATCTACCTAGTAACTCATTCTATCTCTCAAAAGCTTCATAGAGAGTCTTGCAACTTTGCAATTCTAGAGTGTAGTATATACTTTCTCATAAAATTTCAAGTCATTTGTTGCTAGATAGTTATAGACTGTCTAGGTAGACTATTGAACCATTTCTTAGCATTACCCCTCAAAGAATAAAGAAACAACCTCAATCTAATGGCATCCTTAGAGCCTCCATTGATCTTAAATGTGTCAGGTCAAAAGCTCTAGGTCTAAATTAGACCACTGGAATCTCTTAACAAGTTACTAGTAATTTAGGTCCCATAAATTTTATGATTGCTTTGTTTAAAAATCCATTTTGAAGATTTGAAAAGGGGCAATAGAAAATTTTACTATCTCTCTCTCAAGGTGATTATGAGAAACTTCACTGGTAGTCCAGATTTATTAAAAATAATGATCCCTCAATCTATTTAGTTATAATCAAATGTAGATATAAAATGTGCATCACGCATTTAGATCTACAAAATTAAGTTTGAGCTACAAATACCCAATCATTATTCAATTGAAAAGCACATTTGAAATCACATAAATCAAGATTTGGATTCACAAACTAAATTCTTTGTTTAAAAACCCATTTTAGAAATTTGAACACAAGTGACAAAAAATTTCATCATCCCTCTATCAAGATGATTATGAGTAACTTCATTAGTAACCTAGATCTATTCAAAAGATTTATTTTTCAATCTATTCAGTTGAAATCAGATGTAAATCTAAAAGGTGCACCACGCATTTAGATCTACAAAATTAAGTTCGAGATACTAAATACAAATACCTAGTCTTAACTTTCGTTGCAATCATTAACGTTAGGCAAGCACACCCAACAAAGTAGTATAGAAAATACTAGGTTGTATTCCTTGGGGATCGTTGGCATCTACCTTACTCCATTATCATCTATTATCTAGCCAAAGAAAATTTAGCAAAACATAAAGAAAACAAAAGCTAAACTAAGGTTAATGCATATGTGTGTGTGTGTGTGTGTGTGTGTATGTGTGTGTGTGTGTGTGTGTGTTTAGGGTAAAATTAAGTATAAGTCTGTAAAATGCAAGATGAGACTTAGGATTCGCTTCAGCAATTCTTTATCATGTGATTTCTCAACAAACTCAGAGTTGTTAGTTAGTGTATTTATACCGTCGGACTCACTAAGGTAAGTTAAATTCTCTCTCAAGATTAGAAACCCTAGATTTAAATCAGACTACTGGAATCTCTTCACAAGTTATTATCAATCTAGATCTGCATAAAATTTAATAATCCTTTGTTTAAAAACCTATTTTGGAAATTTGAAAACAAGAGATAGAAAGTTTCACCATCCCTCTCTCAATGTGATTATGGGAAACTTCATTAGTAGCTTAGATCTATTCAAAAGAATGATCTCTTGATCTATTCATTGAAAATCAAATGTAAATCTAAAAGGTGCACCAGACATTTATATCTATAAAATTAAGCTCAAGCTACTAAATATAAATACCCAGTTAGCATTCAACCGAAAAACACATTTGATATCACTAACTCCGATATTATCAATCCTAATCAAACTACAAACATCAGGATGAGATATTTCAAGTCTCCTCCCATATAGATAGGAAAACAACTGATTTCACACAAAGTTCGAACTAGAAAAACCAGTTTCCATTCCACCATTCGAATATCCATCATCTTCTAAGTAATTAGTCAAATTACAATATAACATTCTAACTACTTCTTCATTTACCTCATCCATAAAAAAAAAAATATCCAAAATATTATCTAAAGCTACTCCAAGCAATTGAGGAATACGAAAAAAGTTCAAAACATCTTTGTTTTAAACTCTACCAACATCGATAGAAAGGTCATGAAATAGGGAAATACTTACTCGAATGCTTCTTAGAAGGGAAGAGGAATCCATCAAAGGCAAGTGCCAGAGGTGGAGCACGTCAACAGGCAGTCCTTGGAGGCATGGTTGAAGAAGAACAATGGAGAGAGAAAGAGAAGTTAGGTAGTGAAAGACAGAGGAGAGAGATAGAGAATGAGGGTGTTAGAGATGGTGAGAATGTGGTGGGGAGAGGAAAGGAGAGAGGTGAAATGTGTGTGAGTGCTTGGAAGAAGATTGAGAGGTATTTTAGGATTTAAGAGAGAAAGGGGAGGCAAGAAAGAGCGAGGGTGAGAGGAAAGAATAAAAGAAATGAGCGAAGAAGAAAGTTATATATGCGTCTTTGAAAAATGCATACTGGCAAGCCAGTTATAAGAAAATTACTTTACTTTAAAAAACCAGAGGCTACCATGTCTGTGATCATGCTCACATAAAGCATACCAGCAAGTTAGTCTTATCCGCATCGGCGAGCCGATATCAGACTAGTGAGTCAATTATTTCTATAGATTTTAATAGACAAAACACATCATATTTAAGCATATTTTGATATATAATAGCTTAATCAACCCAAGGAGAAGAAGTTTAATGAGATGTTTTGAAAAAAAAACATTTGCTCATCACCTTAGCTTAATGATATTTGGTAATCATCTCGCTTGCTCTTGCTTAATTCTCTACGTAAGGGGCAAAAAAGATCCTCACTTAACGGTTTTGCATAAATGTCAGTGATTTAATTGTTTGTGTCAACAAATTCCAAGCTAATATCATTATTTAGAACATGATCTCTAATGAAATGATTTCTTCGATGCGCTTGGTCCCTAAATATTGGATGTCAAATTGATAGCACTTGTGCTATCACACCAAATTGGGACATTTTCATACTTGAGTCCATAGTCTTGCAATGTTTGTTTCATCTACAAAACTTATGCACAATAACTATCGTCAGCCACATACTTGGCTTCGATGGTTTAGAGTGCAACTAAATTTTGCTTCTTTAAGTGCCTAGATATTAGGGAGTTTTTAAAGGAAGTGGTGTCATGCCCCAGCAGGTACCCTAAACGTGACAGCCCGCCGTACGCAATATTAAAACTCAAGAATGACTACCTCAGTCACTCGAAAGCTTCCATATCGGTACAAGGCGTACATTCACAACAAAGGGAGACCGGTGGAGTAATGCATTTTAAGACATTGGCAGCGGAACATGCAAAATAACACTTGATATATATATCATTGAAATAAAAGTCTTACAGCTTCTAAGGGGCATTCCCCCGATAATTCTTAATAACATGGTTCTAAATATGACATAACTAAAGCTAGAAGATTTTAGAAGAAATCTGCTTTATAACTTTAAAATAGAGTTCCTCCAAAAGCTTCTCAAAATAAGGATTATACCTGGGGAAATCAAGATGGTCACGGGTGCAAAACGGTAATCCTGCAATATCAAAAGTCTATAGGGGTATAAGCATGACTAGCTTAGTGAGATATTCCTTACACAATAGTACTCATAACAACAATCAAACAAGTTTATTAATCAAGCATATGAATGCAATAACCATATGATCAAACATTACATACGACTATCCGGTTTCGTATGTTTGATGGATTTACCCCTCCATCGGTAGTTAGGGAATGCTTTGAACTGGGTCCCGAACAACCTCCTCAAAGTTTGCGCGCATCTTGGGGTTCCAGCGAACTGTACTACTAGTCCCCGGGCCTTCCATGCCCAAAGCGATCGATCCGACTCGGCTACACCTTGAGGCCGTATTCCCCGTACGTCTAACCCTCAAGATGTAGCTAGGCAGCTTACCTTTCCGGTCCCACACTGAGGAGTAGTAGCAAAATTTCGAAATGATATTCTAAGTGATATGCATGATCAATTTATTATATGGGGATTTCAATATGGCATTAAATCATTTAAAGCGATCAAACAATATTTGCACACATAACAATACATACATGGAGACATTTATATCAATCACAAATCGGGTTCCGATATACTTATCGTTCATTGATCGCACACAATGAATCACATACATAATTCCCATAATATCCCACATGCATATTAATTTTATCTTTTTCCTAACTTCTAGTGCTCTATTCTACAAGCACATGCGCGAATACATAGGCGTCAAGGAAACTCACTCGTCCATAGCGCTCTAAGAGTCGAAGTAATCCTCGGGGAAGACAAGATCGTGATCCTCGACACCTAAACAAAAGAAATACCCAACATGAGTATTTCATCCAAGATCTATTCAAGTTCTATATTTCTATCTTAAAGAATTCGTAAAATCGTATGGAATGGAAATCCCAACTTAAAATGGCCATAACTTGCTCATTTTAACTCGGAATTTCACATATTATATATCGATTTCTACCTACTCGAAAAGATCTATCTATTTCTAAGGTTATTTTCATCAAAAGAAGTTATTTGGGTCTCAGAATAGAAACGTACAGATTTGATACGAATTTTTCAAATTTCAAAACTAGAGGTCGCAAACTTTACTTCACTCAAGGGCTTTTGTACAAAAATATAGATATATTGTATGGTTGAAAAATCCCTTGAATTTATGTATATATATGTATCACTCAAACTATATGCATGAATTTGGTGTTGTCTCAATGGTTTTGTAAGACACATGTCTTGAGATAAGCTTAAGACTTGAAAAGGAGTTAGTTTTACTTTGAAAATTTCCTAAATTATTATAAAGGAGTATTTCTTCCTTTTAACTCCATTTCTTAGTTATTAATCTTCAAAAGTAATTTTAATCTTTCAAGATTTTCATAAATTTATTTCTAGTGGTTTGGAAACATATAGTTTTTTTTTCTAACTATTTTCATAGTTATATCCACTTTTAAAAGAAATAATCATATAAGTAAATTTTGGAAAAACTTATCTTAGACTTTAGTGTTGGAAAACTTTGACAATTGAATTTAAGAAATCCTTTGTTTAGTTCTAAAGAAACTTTCTTATTTCTTTGAAAAGAGATTTTATAATAACTTTACTTGATGTATTTCTGGTGAAAACCACATTATTACTAAAACTTGAGCTAGCTTATCTAACTTTAGAAGAATATTTGCTTAAAATAAATTTCAAACCTTTAAGGAAAATAACTTCTTATGTGACAAAATTTATATTTAAAAAGAGTTCTTATTTTTAAGAAAGCTCATTTCTATTATGATTGAGACAATAACAACATATTCATGCATGAATGAGATATGTAACCATGAAAAATATAAAATCAACATAATTAAAATAAATAAGAGCATAAAAGTAAAGTCAAGTATTAGGAACCTTAGCTTCATCAAGGAATCCTGGGACTAAGAATAGACTAGTCCTTAAAAGAAAAGAAAAGCAAGGGAATAAAATTGTTTTGACTTGATATGGACAAGTCTAAGATTAGAGACTAGTCTTAAGAACAACTTGAAATTAAATAAATTGCAAGACTTGAAAATAAATAAATAACAAGTGAGCTTATATGCTCTAAATAAACATATATATATATATATGGATAATATAAATAATAACAATATCAACATAATAGTAACATAAAGAAGATAAGAACATGAACAAAAAACAAAACATGAATAAATTGTTGCTTCTTTAACTCAATGAGCCTAAGAAACATACACTAAACTCATGTTAAGTTATATGAACATGATGAGTATATAAGAGAAGTTTTTACCTAAGCTTTATGTGTTGGTTGAAGAAGAAAAGAATGGGTTTAGTATTATGTGGGAATGGATTTTCTAAGGAAAAGAGAGAGCTTGAGAGAGATGTTGGGAGAGGGATTTTGTGGAGTGATTTTGAGAGAGTTTTAGTATGAATTTTTGTTGTGTGAAAGAATGGAAGAGGAATGGGGTATTTATAGATTTTTGGAGTGGAAATTTGTGTGTTTAAAATTAAATAAAATTGAAATAAAAATTGGATGGAAGAGGACTAGGGGGGCGCCAGTTTTGAGTGAATAAGGGGAGAAATAATTATTTTTGTTTGTTTTGTAATAAAAGAAGTAATGTGTAAAGTGTGATGTGATTAAAGTTGTATGGGGAAGGTAAATTGTAAGGTATAGGTATGGTAGAGTGTAAGAAAAAGTAGAGATAGGTGAATAGTAATGAATAGTAGAAAAGTACTATGAATAGTAGACTAGACAATTAAAATACCTGTAGTAAAGAAAATACGCATAAAAGGCCTATATCTGTTATTTTTAGATACCGAAAAATTCTAAAACTGATATTTTTGAAAACCTTATATTTTTACGAATCTATCGGTGTTGTCGAAATATTTTTGCTATCCGGTGCTCCAGGGCACGGTTTTCGAAAACTGATCCCGATTGGATCCGAAAGACACTATAAAAATTCGAGTCTGATATTTTTAGGCTTTCCTATATAATTACGAACCATTTTCCATAATTATCTCAATTTCGTTTTCTAGGGTTTAAGAACACGGGAGTGCCGGATCTAGATTCACTAGACTACTCATATAACTAGGTTAACTTTAGGGTCTCGTTTCAACTTCCGGTTCTTAGGGTTTACTAATATTATCAAAAAATCTCGGGGCTTACAAGTGGCATGTGTCGCTTGTGCTTTTTCGATCAACTTTGCACCTAGCAAAGTCATCATCAGAGTATCCAACTAGATCCAAAAGGATAAACTTTAGATACCATAAGCCAATTTCAATAGTGCTCATAAGATACTTGAAGATACGTTTTACTATACTCATGTGTGATTCTTTTGGGCAAGATTGAAATTATGCACATAAGCACATTGAGAACATGATATCAAGTCTAAAAGCTGTTAGATATAATAAGCTACCTATTATGCTTCTACACAATTTTCACAAATCCTTTTGCCATTTTCATCTTTGTCAAGTTTTACACCTATGCTCATGGTGTAGGTCTTGTTTTACAATTATTCATTTTATATCTTAACAAGAGTTCTTTGGTATATTTAGATTGATTTATGAAAGTGTCATTTTCAATTTACTTAACTTGGAGACCTAGAAAATAATTGAGTTCTCTCATCATACTCATTTCAAATTCATTCTTCATGAACTGAACAAATTCAAACACAATGCCATCCACATAGATTTGTATAATCGATGTATTTGATTATTGATTTTTGATAAATAATGTTATATCTATTTTTCCTCTAGAAAAACCTTTGTTTAATAAGAAGCTACTGAACCTTTCATACCAAGCTTTAGAAGCTTTCTTTAGTCCATAAAGAGTTTTGTTCAGTTTATCAACATGATAAGGGAATTAATCACTTTCAAAACTCGGTGCTTGCTCTACATAAACTTCTTCTTTGATGAAGCCATCTAAGAAAGCACTTTTGACATCCATTTGAAAAAATGTAAAATTTTTGAAAGTTGTAAATGCCAAAAGCATTCTAATGGCTTCTAATCTAGTAATGGGGGTAAAGACTTCATCAAAATCTATGCCTTCTTCTTGATTATATCCTTTAGATACTAACTAAGCTTTGTTCCTAGTTACTATTTCAGCCTCATCAAGTTTGTTTCTATAAACTCATTTGGTTCCAATAACCGGTCTACTTCTCGGTCTAAGAACTAAGATCTAAACTTGATTTCTTGTGAATTGATGTAATTCTTCTTGCATTGCCTATATCTAAAACTCATTTTTTAAAACTTCTTCTACATTTTCAGGTTTTGCTTAGGATAGAAAGACTATATTGCTCATATTTCTTAAAGATGACCTTATCTGTACCCTATTTGAAGGTTAGCCTATTAGATCATTTGGGTGTGAATTAACATATTCCATTCTTTAGGAAGGTCCTTTCATTTGAAATATCTTTTCTACATTCATTTCTTACATCATTTCATTAACATTTTCATTGTTTTCAATAGAAAACTTATCAAAATCAGCACATACATTATACACATCATCACTTGAACACACATAAGGCAAAACATCATCAAAAGCAACATGAATTGATTCTTCCACAACCTAGGTTCTTTTATTAAAAACTTCAAAAGCTTTACTAGTTAGTGAATAACTTAGAAAAACACCCTCATTAATTTTAACATCAAATTTAGCTAGTTGATCTTTTCCATTGTTTAGGATGTAACATTTAGTGCTAAAAGGATGAAAATAGGAGTTAGGTCTTCTTCCTTTCCAAAGCTCATGGGGGGTATTTTTAAGAATTGGTCTAATGAAGACTCTATTAGATATATAGCATGTGGTATTAACTGCTTAAGCCCAATAATATTTTGGTAGGTTGTTTTCATGCAACATTGTTTTAGCTATCTCAATTAAAGTTCTACTTTTCTTTTTAGCTACTCCATTTTGTTATGGTGTTCTAGGTGCTGAAAAAGTATGTTCAATTTCAGGTTTACTACTAAAATCATCCATTTCATAATTTTCAAATTCTATCCTATGATTGCTTCAGATAATTGCTATGTTAAGACCTTTCTCATTTTAGACTTTCTTGTAAAGTCTAAAAAAGACATTGTTAAAGTCATATTTAGATGCTAGGAGAAAGGTCCATGTATATCTAGTGAAGTCATCTACAATAACTAAGGTATATTTTTTACAACCCAAACTTAAGACTTGAGTAAGTTCAAATAAATCCATATGTAATATCTTAATGGCCTAAAAATGGAAATAGCCTCCTTAGACTTGAAGAAAGTCTTTGTTTGCTTTTCCTTGTTGATATGCTTGACAAATCTTATCCTTTTGAAAATTTATTTTTGGTAAGTTTTTGACAAGATTCTTTTTAATAAGTTTTAAAATTACATCCATGTTTGCATGCCTCAATTTTCTATGCCACAACCAACTATCTTCGTTTTGAGAGTGAAGACATGTCTCATATGATGATTTGAAATAATCTAGATTGATTTTATAAATATTTCATTAACTATACCTTTCAAAATGAGCTTGAATATTCTCAATTCTTTCAATAGAGTATTTATTAGTAAAAAATGTTACTTTAAAGTCATTATCACATAATTGACTAACACTAAGCAAATTATGCTTTCAAGTATTGACTAAAAGCACATTTTTAATAATTAAATCTCTGTTTACTAGAATGTTACCTTCACCAAGTATAGTTGACTTGTGTTTCTCTCTAGTGGTGACACTTCCTTGATATTTTAAAATCAATGTTGTAAACTTGGATGCATCTCCGGTCATGTGCCTTAAGCAGCCACTATCTAAGTACCATTTGTTGTTAAGATTCCTATAAAATAGGGGATTATTTCTTTGGTACCCATTTGAGTTTGGGTCTATAGACCCTTGAATTTTTTATAATTCTTAGAAGATAATCCTAAAGTTAAATACTGAAACCGAAACCTTAAAAACAACCCAAATTAAAATCTAATTTTAAGTAAGATCAAATACGAAAATTCTTAACCCTAAGAAAAAGAGAACCCTTAAAAATAGAATGGAAAATCTAACAATTGTTCGATTCGACATCCGTATACTAGACAATTCATCTATGTGATTCCTAACACGTAAAATGAGACGATATATCCAAACAATGTTCAATGAAAAAATTATAAAACCATAGACCTCTCGGTGAATTTTAGAATTGTAAACCCTTGAAAATTTTCATAATTCTTAGAAAATAATCATAGAAGTTTAATACCAAAATTGAAATCTCGAAAATTGACCCAAGTTAAAACCAAATTCTAATTCAAGTCAAACACGAAAATTCTTAGTCTTGAGAAAATGAAAACCCTCGAAACAAAATATAAAGTCCAATTATCGGTTGAATCAAAATCCGTAGGCCAGTCAAATCATGTACCCGATTCCTAAAACGCAAATCAAAAAGATATATTCAAATAATGCTCGACAATGAAATGCTAAGATCTTAAAACCCTCAGTGAATTTTGGAATTAGAAATTTCAATTTTCACCAAAAGTCAAACTGAGTCAACTCATAACCCTAGATTCGGTTAAAACAATCCCGAGAACTAAAAACTATTAAATAATCACAAATAAAATGATATAAACCATAGATATCGAACTAAAAATATAATACAGTCAAAACTCCAAAATTATATGAACTTACGAATAATTCAACAAAACCAGAAGTCAAATCGAAACCCTAAAAGTCAACAAAGCTTACAACAAACCCTAGTGTTTAAGATCTGGCAATCCTGCGCTCTTAAACCCTAAACAACGAAATGGAAATAATTGTTGATAATGGTTCATAATAATATAGGGAAACTTAAAAATATCGGATTCGTAAAATTTTAGTGTCCTTCGGATCCGAACGGATCATTTTTCAAAAACCGTGCCCTGGTACACCGGATGGCAAAAAATATTCCATAAATACCAATAGACTCATAAAAATATAAGGTTTTAAAAAATATCAGTTTTAGAATTTTTCGTCAGCTAAAAATTATAGATATTGCATTTATACGCGTATTTTTATTACTACTGGTATTTTAATCATCTAATTTACTATTCATAGTACTTTCTACTATTCATTACTATTCTTCTATCTCTACTTTTTTCTTACTACCTATTCTTATACCTATATACCTATTTCTTACAATTTTCTTTTCCCATCAAAATTCTACACCACATATTATCAAACTTCTCTCACACTTTTCTTCTAAAATTATTTTTTTATCACTTCTCTCTCTCTCTCCTTAATGTTGCTGTCCACTCCTTAATTTTTTTTTTAATTAATTTAATTACATCTAATTTTAACTCCAAATTTCTATAAATACCCCATTCCTCTTTCATTTTTTCACACAATTCATTCTACTACCAAAACTCACTCAAATTCACTAAACAAATACTCTCCACAAAATTTTCCTCTACCAAAACTCTCTTTCACCAAAAACTCACAAAATTTCTCTCTATACACAATACAACTACCATTTTTCAATAACCACATAACCATACATTCACTACCATATTCATATCACATAAACACTTTAAGTAAAAATTTCTTCCAACCGTTTTTATTACTCATGTCATGTAACTCAACATGACTATGGTGTTGTTTTGACACTCATATGAGTAGTAAAAGCAACAACATATTCATGTTTTGTTCTTGCACATGAACTTCTTATTTTATTATGTTATGTTGATTTTATTGTTGTTATAATGCTAATTTCTTATTCATATCTAACTAAATATATTTATGTATTCATATATTATCTTTAGAGCATATAAGCTCACTTATTATTTTTTAATTTCAGGCTTTGGAATTTATTTATTTCATGCTATTTCTTTAAGATTAGTCTTTCTAGTCTTAGACTTGTCCATATCAAGTCAAAACAACCTTTTCTTTATTTTCTTTATTCTTTTAGGACTAGTCTATTCTCAGTTCCAGGTTATCTTGATGAAACTAAGGCTCCCAATACTTGACCAAGATACCTTGATGAAGCTAAGGTTCCCAATACTTAATATTTTATTATCTTGCTTATTATTATTTGTTTCTAGTATTTTCTTATGTTCTTATTATTTTACATGCTCATAATACTTGCATCCACATAATGATATTGTTTCAACTAATTTAAAAGTAGAATTTTACTAAAGGAACTTCAAACTAGATTTTCTATTATATGACTTGTCACAAAATAATGGAGTTATTATCAAACAACATAGAAATAGAGTAATACAAAGTTTTCTTAAATAACAAAGATAGTTTTACCAAGGAAACATAAGAAACAAATACTTTCGTGGTATATTATGGGAACCTAAGTTTTAAACTCCATGACAAAACCAAGAAACAAACTAGTTTTCAAAGTTAAGATGAATTCAGCCCAAAAAGTTATAAACCCACTTAGGAAAATAATGATTTTCAAATTTCTAAAGAAGAAACTTATTTTCAAAGGATATAAATAAGATGAGATTAAAAACAAATGATTTTATCAATAAAGAGGATTCTTTTCAAAGGAAATAAAAGAACAAGTTTTAGAAAATAAAAACTTATATTTTAAATAATAAATATAAGAAAGACAAGGCTCATTTTCTAAAACCATTTAAATACAAATTTATAAAAAGGTTTTTGACAACTTAATACACTTTTGATAACTTTGATCTTTTATCATTAGAAGTACAATTTATGAAAGATTAAGGTTAAAGGAAAGTTTACTTTTTTCGGAAAAAGGAATGAAGAAAATAAAATAAGAATATACTCATTTATAATAACCTATGAAAATATAAAGTTTCTTCAAAATACTTGAAAAGAAATTGTCAAAGTTAAAGTTTTAACGACTCAAAATGAATTGTTTTATGAAATAAATTGTTGAAACACTACCATTAGAATTTTTGCATATAAAATGAGCTTATCTATATACTCAAAGGATTTATCAATTACATATATATATATATATATATATCTATAATCTAAAAGATTTTTGAATGAAGTTGAGTTCGAAAATGGTTTTGCAAAAATCTAGAAATATTTGTTTTAAATATGTACCCAACGTTTTTGGAACCCAAATGACCTTATATAACAAAGATAACCTTAGAAATAGATAGATCTTTTCGAACAGGTAGAAAACGGTATATTATATGCGAAATTCGGAGTTAAAATGAGCAAGTTATGCTATTTTAAATTAGAATTTCATTCTATACGAATTTGACAAATATAGTGAAATAGAATTAGAAAGTTTAAGTAGAATTTCTATGAAATACTCATCCCGGGTATTTTTTTTGTCTAGGTGATGAAAGGTACAAGATTACCCTTCCTAAGAATTAATACGACTAAGAAGATCGCGAAATGAACGAGTGAGTTATTCCTCCTAATTTCGTTATCTTGCTTGTGCTTGTAAAGTAGTGGCATTAGTATACTAAGAAAAGATAAAAATGGATATGTATAGGAATTCAGGGATATGTATATATGTGATTCTTTGTTTATGCATGAAATGAGAATTAAGAATATCGCAACTTCAAACTGCCTATTTAAGTGTTTTTGTTTACTTACTTGTATGACTGTTTATTATTTGCTAAATTGATTGATCGCCCCCTAATAAACCTTAATAAGGTTTGGCTTAAGAAAAATAAAACGCTCATGCATAGCATCCATCGAGTCATATCTCTTTTGGAAGGCTCCTACTACTATGCGTAGAGTTGGATTGGTTGTTATCGTGCTATGACACAGGCCATGTTCCTTCCTAGAGAATCCAAATCGCTCGGGGAATGAGACTCTAGGTTCGGAGCTAAGCCAACCAAGCGCTTTGGGTGGGGACCTAGGGACTAGCAGTAGAAGATCGAGGATCTTCATCACCGATTTCCTAACCTTCGATACGGAGGGGTAAATCCGTTCTATATATGGTTTCGGATAACTATATATATTTGCGTAATCACGTCATTGTTGAATTGTACGCATAGCATATGTGTGAAAATTTAAATGAACTTGTTTGAAAACATGGTGCGAATGAAAAAGAATATCTCACTAAGCTAGTTGTAGCTTATACTCCTATAGATTTTGATGAAACAGGTATACCCATGGCTTAAATTGAGGATCATGACATTAAAAAAGTCATTGAAGGATGTTAAGTTTTTATGAAGGCAATGAAAACATAAGATGAAGTTATTTTGTAAGGTTCTTTATATGTAATGTATTCTATGTTAGTGTTTTGGAAATTCTAAGATGTATATTTATTTGAAGACAATAAAGGGATATGCCCCTAAGAATTGTAATTTAATATGTTTATGTTTTATGATAAGTATTCTCTTTGCCTTGTTACTTGATTATTATCAATATAAATTGCGTTACTCCGATGCGTTCCCTTGGTTGTGATATACGCCTTGTACATGATATGGAAGCATTTGCGTCACTGAGGTAGTCATTCTTGGGCTTTAGTATTGTGTACGGTGGACTGCCATGTTTAGGGTACCCTTTGAGGCGTGACAAGAATAAAAAATTTAAATTAAATACCAAAAGTCAACCGAGTTGACATATAACTCTAGACTCGATTAAACAATCCGAGGATTGTAAAATACTAAATAAATCATAAAATGAAGTAAAACTTAAAATTTGAACAAAAAATATGACACGGTCATGAACCTTAAAATTTTATGATCTTATGAGTAAATCATAAAACCGGAAGTAAAACCGAATCCCTAAAAGTCAAATAAGTCAACAACATGCCTTAATGAGACTAGATCCGGCAATCCTACGCTCGAAACCCTAAGTAAATAAAAATGGGATAATGGTAAATTATGGTTCCTAATAGTGTAATATAACTAAAAAGATCAGATTTGTAAAAAATTCTTTTGTTTCGGACCTGAACGGGAACATATTTCAAAAACAATGTCCTTATGCACAAAATCGTAAAAATACTCCAATGGAACCATTAGACTCGTAATAATATGAGGATTCCAAAATATTAGTTTTAGAATTTTTCGACATCTAAAAATATAAGATATAGTCCTTTTACACATATTTTCATTATTACTGGTATTTTATTTGTTGAGTCTACTATTTATTGCACTATTTCTACTATTCCTCTATCTCTACTCTTTTTTACAATCCATCTCTACTCTTTTTTACAACCTATACACCTATTCATTACATTTACATTACTAATACTACTTTTTACTTAACTTCTCTTACACTTTAATTTTTTTTCATTACAAAACAACAATACAAATCAACTCACACCATCCCTCTCTCCTCAGTGTAGCATCGACCTTCTCTCTATCTTTCTCTGTATTTTTCTTTTTCAATTTATATTACTACAACAAATTTCCCTCTACATTCATCTATAAATGTCCCATCCCCTCCATTTCTTTCACACACTTCTCAAACATACCAAAATTCTCTTAAATTCTCTCCACAAATATCATCTCCAAAATTCTCTTCCCAACTCTCTCTTCTCTTCTCTCTCTTCGTAAAACTATCATCCACCTACAACTAACAATACTTCATTCCTTATTCAACCAACAAAAACCCTTAGGTAAAAATTCCTAGAGCTATTTTCATGTTCATGTTAACGTAACAAGACCATATTTTATGTTTTCTAAACCCATAGGTATTATGAAAGCAACAATATGTTCATGTCTTGTTTAATAATATTCAAGTATTGTTATTATTATGGTTATATTGTTATATTTTATTATTGCTCCTAATCTAACTTTTATATATTACTATATATAAATATATATATTCTTAGAGCATGTAAGCTCACTAGTATAATTTTTATTTATTCATGCTCTTATATTTCTTACATTTTATTTATTTATTTCATGATATTTTATTAAGACTAGTTTTTCTAATCGTAGACTTATCATCATCAAGTCAAAATAATTTTTCTTATTTTTCTTTATAAACTTGCCCATGTCTAAGTCTAGAAAGCCTTGATTTAAGCTAAAACTTCTTAATACTTGACTTTTATTATGTGCTTATTTTATTTCTATGTCTTTTATCTTTCATACAAATTATTTTTATCATGTTACTTAACTATAAGTTCATATCCATGAATGGTCATATTTTTATCTTGTCTTCTTAATAAAAAAATAAAATAAAAGTAGTTCTTTCTTTGATAAAGAAAATAAAACTAAGCTCACGATAAAAAAAAATAACTTTTGTCACTTACAAAAGTTCCATTAAAACTTAGAATTTGTTTCAACAGCTTCTCTTAAAAAATTTAGACAAGTTCATCATAAATTCTAATGTTATGCTAGACTTCCTCAAAATATAACTAAGTAGTTTCATTATATTCTTTTTAAACTACCAAAATAAAATTTATTATTTAAAACCTTAATGTTGATAATTCTTTGATATGCAAACTTCTCTTAAAAAACTTATTTTTGAGATTATTACCAACAGTTTAATAAACATTAAGAACAAAACAAATTTTTCAAGTCAAGCTAAGATCAACTCGCTAGTTAAAATCCACTTAAAAAAAATTGGTATACAACTTAAGGAACCAAGTTTTAAGAAGTAAATTCATTGTCTTTTTATAAATTAAGGAAATAATAGTTATAATAATTAGATACCCACTTATAACAAGCTAAAGATTTTTCCAACGACCCCTAAAGGCCCATGTGTTGAAAATTTTCGAATTAAGAAAGAAATATTATAAGCATAAAAGTTTAAAACAATTCATTTACTTAATTTTTCTCTTATGACTTAAAACATTTTTCTTATACAATTTAGAATGATTTTCCTTATAACCATATAAAGATTTATGTTTTTGGAAAGTAACTAGTTAAAAGAAGATTGATATGAAAATAAAGTATTCACGAACTCAAAATAAATATAGAACCATGATTTTCTCTCTAAATTGAGTTTTATATTTATAAAATCTAAGGATTAGAGTTTTGTTAAAAAGTTAAACTTAGGAAATTCTTTAAAGGGGAAATACACTTAGGTTTTATGTCACAAGTAGGTAAAACATGTTTTATAAAATAAATTGTTAAATAAGAATTTTGAACAAATATAAGACCTTTAAAAATTTATATATATATATATATATATATATTGCATTATGACCTACTTGTTGAGTCACATATTTACAAAATAGCAATGTAATCATAAGTCAAAGAATGATCTATCACAAAACTCTATATTTCATAAAGATTGTTTACAAATATTTATTTTTGAGACAACATCATTAGAATCTTGCATATAATATGAGTCTATGTATATATTAAAATGATTTTTCAACAATATAAATATTTACGTATTTGCTATGGAATCTTTGGATGAAACATAATTTAGAAAAATTACAATTTGAGGCTAGAATTTTCATGTTAGAATTGTACTGGCCCATTTTTAAACCCAAATGACTTCAAATGTTCAAAATAACTTTATAAATAGATAGATCGTTTCAAGTAGGTAGAAAACGACATCTTATATGCGAAATTCCGAGTTAAAATAAGCAAGTTATGCTTTTACATATGTATGATAATGGATGCTAAGCATATCAAAACCAACAAATGATTATTTAAGTATATCATTAATATTGCATGTTGTTTATGTATTTATGATGCTTTCTTGATAGCCTTTAAGCGTACCATAATTATACTCGGCTTTGTTATAAATTAAAGGAACACGCACTACATCCATTGAGTCACATATGGAAGACTACTACTCCTATGCGAAGAACGGAAGGTCTGAGGCCAAAAAGGCCGCGGCCATACTCATTCTTAGAGAACTAAGGCGTATCAGGGATACATCCCAAGGATGAGTCATGTTAATCGATTGCTGAAGATAAGGTGCATCCGAGGACTAGCAGTGAAGATCGTGAAGACCTTTAAATACCATTTCTTAAGCCTCGATATAGAGGGCGTAAATTTATTATGTGTATGGTTTTCGAATACTCATACATAATTATTTGTATCATGTGGTTATTGTATAGCACACATGGCATGTGCATGAATTAATAAACTTGATTGAAATCACGGTACGAATAAAAGGGAATATCTCACTAAGCTCATTGTAAGCTTACACCCTCATAGATTTTGTTGAAACAAGTATGCTTGAGACTCCATCTGAGGATAGGAAATTAAGGAAATCAATGGTGGATTATTGAGCTTCCACGGAAGAAGTAGAAGCATCGAATGAATTTTCTTATTTGAAATTTCTTTATGAGTAACGTATGTTATGTTGAACATTTGGAGAGTACTAGGAATTCTATTTATGTAGTCTTGTAGACAACATTGGGGATATGCCTCTAAGAGTTGTAATTGACCTTATTTATGTTTTATGTTAAGTATTTCTCTTGCCTTGCCACTTAATTGCTATCAATGTAAATTGCACTACTCCGATGTGTTTCCTCTGATGTCTTGTACACCTTGTGCATAATATGAAAGCCTTTGCATGACAAAGGAAGTCATTCTTAAGCTTTAATATTATATATGGTGGACTGCCACGTTAAGGATACCTGTCACGCCCCATAGGGGTATCCTAAACATAATAGTCCGCCACATGCCATATAAGACTCTCGAATTACTATTCAAGTCTTTCGGGAGTCTTGTTTAGATGTAAGACGTCCCTTTACAATAATAGAATACTCTATTCAATGGAGTTAAAGAGTTTAATTCGGCATTCAACAGCATTAGATAATAAATCAAAACGCATAAGCAATAATTTACAAAGTCTAAGGGGCATTCCCCCGTAAAAGAACATTTAAAGGTCCATTACAGTCATCCAAAGTCTCTTGGTTTACTATGGAAGTCTAAACAAATATGAATACAACTTCTATAGGAAACGCTTAGCTCCTATACCTGAGCTATAGCCTGTCTCGGTCTAAGCTATATAAACTCGTGCTACAATAAATAGAAACTATAGGGGCGTAAGCTATACTAGCTTAGTGAGTGAAAACTTCATGATCACAATTATAACACATCCATCAGATAAGTGATTAATCAGATAAATGATATGCATCAAACACGTGAATTCAACAAACATATGACCAGCTGGAAATCATATATGGATGGACTTGCGCCCTCTATCCCGAGTTGGCTGATTAACGAATCCTATAGTACGATGCCATTTAAGCTCACGGTCAACAACTTATAAATTTCGTTTTATGGATCACGATTAACCAACTTTTACACCATTTAGGATCATGAAAAACCAACCAATGCTAATGCTCCATCCCTATTGTGATATAAATGAGTTCAAATTCATCTTCAATTCTGAATAATCAATTATACCAATTCTTTTAAGTGACCAATCAATATCCACAAACAGTCAATCCTAGCTCATCTATGCAAGCAATGATTAATCACCTGGTTTCGATATTCTTTAAATTCAATTCTCATAATGACATCAATCATATATAATTCCCGTTCAACCCCATCACGCATATTCATTTTATCTTTACCAAGTATCTAGTGCAACTACCATTACAATCATAAACAATACTTGAAATCGAATTGATACTCACTCGACCATGGTTCATCGGTCTTTTAGTAGTAATAGTCCGGTGGTAGAGAATCGTCGGGTTCGGGATCACCTAAAAAGGAAGAAATACCCTAATAAGTATTTCATCACTTAACTAATCCAAACTACATGTCAAAACTTAGAAATTTCGAAAATATCGCTATTTACGAAAGTCCCGACTTAAAACGGCCATAACTCGATCATTTTAACTCGGAATTTCGCAAATTTTATATCGATTTCTATCTACTTCAAAAGATCTATCTATTTCAAAAATTATTTTCAAATTTTTAAAATATTTGAGTCATGAAACAGAAGGATCTGTTCTGATCAGTAGCGGTTCCCATTTTCCAAAAAAAAAAGTTTGGTAATTGTTTGAAATGTTTCCACTTGATAAATCATGTATACATGCAATATTATTGATTTCCTAACATGAATGACATGTGATGAGTTTAATGTATGCATGATCTTGATGATTTTTACTAAAAGAAATTTTTAGAACTCTTTATTTTGGAAGAATTCAACAATAACTACTTTTAAGAAATCTAGTTTCCTAACTTGATAACTCACTTGTGTTTTGGGATTAATTCTTAGGAATTTCTAATTATCTTGGTTAAAATTGAGTCTTCATAACATATACTACCTAAGACCTTCATTTTTACATAAAAATTTGCATTTTACACTTTGCAAATATGTTTTCAAATAGGATTTACTCAAAAATCCGAATTTTTAGAAATCTAATGTTTTTGAATGATTCATTTGGGAAAAACTTGTTTAATGCATCAAAATTTCAGACTTTGTTATACCTATTCCTTAAGGATTCCATTTATTACATAAAGCTTTTATTTTGAGCTTGGATAATAGGTGTTTTTATGGTCTTCATCCACAATTACGAATTGCACAAGTTGACTAATAACTCAAAATTTTCTATCTTGTTTCTACCCTTTGTTTTACACATTAATCTCATAAAAACTCATTTCAAATTATAAAAATCACTACTCAATTATACCTATTACCTATACCCTTCATTTTTCACATAAAACATGAGTTTTAGAGTTGATACAAGGGTTTTTAAAATGTGGCTTTGAAGTCATACGAATTTTTCTTTGAATATCTCCAACAAAAGCTTTTCCTTTTCGAGTTCTTTGTCTTATCTACTTAAAGATCCACTAACTACCACATTTATATACATAAGACAAAATCTTTATGAGCATTAATGCATAAAAACACAAAATATCCATGCGATCATGAATGTCAAGTATAATATGAGTATCTAAATGCTAGATCTATTACTTATAATGCATGAAAAGGAGTTTATGTCACGCCCCGAATGGTACCCTAAACGTGGCAGTCCGCCGTACACAATATTAAAGCCTAAGAATGATCACCTCAGTTACGCGAAGGCTTCCATACTATGTACACTAGCACATGGAGGAGACTCATCGGAGTAATACATTTTACGTTGATATAGCTTGAGTAACAATGTAAAGGAAATACAAATTTACTATACTTCAGATACAAATCACTATACTTCATAATACAAATCATTAACTTCAATTACACTTCATCAAAAGATTCTACTACGTAAAACTATTACAAGGCAAATAATAAAACTAGCTGGTAACTTCAAACATTCGTGTTCTTTGCCGAAATCCCGGAGTCATTCCCGGCTCCAACCAATTCGGTCCCCACTTTGCACTTGAAATAACCCTCATTTAAACAACTATTGGGGTATAAGCTACACTAGCTTAGTGAGAATTCCCTTAGTTCCGTACCATAACAAACAAGTTAAATCAATCATATGCTATGCATGAACAAACACGTGAGCAAGCAATTATGCATGGGCATCCGGAACCCACACACAGAACGGATTTACGCCCTCCGTATCTTGGGTTAGGAATGGTATTGAGTCTACACGACCGCATCTAGTCCCCAAGCCCTCGGCTCTTAGCACTCGACTCGGCTAGGCTCATCCAAGAATGCATCCACATGCGCCTTAGTACCCCTGAATGAGCTCTGGCACCGGGTTCGTTATCCAAACGAGTCATCCACGGACCATACCGATCGACCTGCGTAGGAGTAGCATGCTACCAAATGCAATATGTCCATGCGATGCATGACCAATTTAATTTTTGCTTAGGTCAAAAATATTTATACATTCTTTAGAGTGACCAACCAATATCACACATATAACAGAAATAATATGAACGGTGCAGTTATCCAATCAAATCGTGGTTTCGATATGCTTTAGTATTCTTTGGCATACATTCATCACAGTCTCATCATATATCCCATCCCCATTCATATCGATTTTTATCTTGTTCCTATAATTCTAATGCAACTAACTACAATCACAATCAAGGTAACAAAACAAGGAGAAAACTCACTCGGCCATTGGATCACCGGTCTTCTAGTAATAAAATCCGGTGGTAGGGAATCGTCGATCTCGGGATCTCCTAAAAAGGAAGAAATACTCTAATAAGTATTTCAACTCAAACTAATCTAAACGATCTTATACGAACTATCAAATTCGTAATTCGCGTCCTAAGCGGAATTCCAACTTAAAACGGCCATAACTTGGTCATTTTAACTCGGAATCTCGCAAATTATATATCGATTTCTATCTACTTCGAAAGATCTATCTATTTCTAATATTTTAAGTTTTGAAAACTTTGAAGCTTCGAAAAGGTCGGATCAGATTAGAGCAGCAACAATTTCAATTTCCGAAAATAGTTTTGTAAGATTTGTAATGTTCCTACTATATAAATTGCTATACATGCAATATGAGTGATTTCCTAACATGAATGGCATGAAATGAGTTTCATGTATGCATGGTCTTGATGATTTTTGGTAAAAGAAAATTTTGGAACTCTTTATTTTGCAAGACTTCAACTATAACTACTTTTTGAAAAATCTAGTTTTCTAACTTTGATCATTTCCATTTGTTTTGGATTTATTACTTAAGAAAATATAATTATTTTTGTTAAAATTGAGTCTTCATTATATATATTACTTATGACCTTCATTTCTACATAAAAATTCCCATTTTACACTTTGTAAATATGTTTTCCAATATGATTTACTCAAAAATCCGAATTTTAGAAAATCCACTTTTTGAATGATTCATTTGGGGAAAACTTGTTTAAAGCATTAAAATTTAAGGCTTTACTATATCAATTACCTAAGGACTTCATTTAACACATAAAACTTGCAATTTGAGCTCAAATACTAAGTGATTACTTATGCATCATCTCAAATTACGAATTTGACAATTGATCACTAACTCAAAATTTTTCATTTTAATTCCATTACTTGTTTAACACCTTACTCATGCCTAAACTCATTTTAACTTGTAAAAATCATTGCTTAATGATATCTATTACCTATATACTTCATTTTTCACATAAAACATGAGTTTTGGAGTTGATACATGGGTTCTAAAAATTGGTCTTGGTTGGGATCCGAATTTACAAAATTCATTTTTGGTTATATCTTTTGATAAAATCTATCTAAGCTCATGAAAATCCATTCCTTACATATCCTATCCTAAGAGCCTTTCATTTCTTAAATAAAAACTTCTCATTTTTGAGTTGGAAAACATGTTTTTAAAATAGGCCTTGGCCAAAATCCGAAAATAGAATTTTTATTTTGAAAATAACTTTTGAAAATCACTTTTGATTCTTGTAAAAAGAAGTCTTGATGATATACATATATTAAGCCTTCATTTTCTTAAGTAAAAATTTACATTTTGACACTTGGAAAGTGGTTTTTAAATATTGGTCTTGCCAAAATACGAATTTCACAATTTTGTTCAAGTTCAAATCTAAGATCTACACATAATATGAACATAACTAGATGAAACCCATGAAAACAAACTTTAAACTCATAGATCTAAACTTTGCTCATCAAAATTACTCATTTATGTTATCTATACCCTAAGCCCTTCATTTTAAATGAAAAATACACATTTTGAAGTTGAAAAACCACTTTTCTAACTATGGTTCCATTTTCATCCGAATTTTCAAAATTGATTTTTGTTGAAAACAAAATAGATCTTGGGTTTCCTACAACTTTCCTACCATCATCAAGCTATAGCAAGTTGTTCATGAACATAAACAAAGATCTAATGCATCTATGAACTCAAAACTTTAGATCTAGTTTTCTAAACTAGTTTTACATGCATGAATCACTAAGATAGACATGTGATGCTAGATCTATGCATAAATCATAAGGAATAACAAAAATAACAACTTAAATACAAGATCTATGGCATAAACAAAAATCAAAGCTATAAAAAGTTAGATCTACAATATATAAACTTTAAACAAGAAAATAATTGAAATACAAGATAATAAAAGTAGAGAAAAGGAGAGTTTCATTTTTGGCATCATCATCCTAAGCTTTTAAGCTTATGGAAGGTCATTTGATGCATGAAACCTTCATTACACTTTACCTATATCACCTATGGAGGCTTTGAGATGAAGATTTGCTTAAAAATCTTCAAGAAATATGGTGGAGCTCAAGAATGAATGGGGGCAGCTTGTTTTGTAAGAAAAAGAACAAGAAGAAGAAAGAAAGAGAGGAAAAAGAGAGAGAAAAGCTAAGAATGAAAAGGGAAAGAGAGTAAATGAAGAGAGAGAGAAAATGAGTGTTTAATGAATGAAGAAAGAAAAAAAAACAAGGCAGAAATTTTGGGGGGGGAGGGGGTGTGGCGGCAATTCACGTGGAAGAGGGGAGAGAAAGAGAGAGGAATTGTTGAAATTTGACTTGACTTAAATTGTGTAATTAATTTGTAATGTAACTTTTTGAAGAAGGATTGAAATATAATTAATTTTAGTCAAAATAGGAGTAAATGAAGGACAATGGCAGCCATAAAGAGGGTCAAAAATCTGCCATGAATTGATATAATAAAGTGTAAAAAGATTGAAGTGAAAAAGAAGTGATGTGTGAAAGGTGTACTTGAAAGTATGGGTTGTAAGATTACTTTCTTAATAAAATAAATTAAAATAAAATGAAATTAGAAAATTTATTCCAAATAATTGTAGCAGATTTTTCATAATTAAAATTAAATAATTATTTGAATTATTTTAGTATTTTAACAAATATGATACCGGTATGATCAAAATACGCGAATATGGGCTATAAATAATATTTTTATAACCCGAAAAATTCTAAAAAATTATTTTATGAAAATATAAATATTTTTCAATTATTAAATTAATTTAGTTTATTTTTAGTATCGGGTCTTAAACAGAATCTGATCCCGTAAAGACCCGAAACGAACTAAATTTTAGAAAAACAAAATTTTCTATAAGATATAAAATATTTATCTCAAAGTATAAGGCTTTATAAGAATAATAAAATTTTGTAATGAAATAAAAATAAATAGTACAAAAGACTAATCAATTATCGGTAATAATGGAAATACGATAAAAAGGTTATAACTGTAACTTTTATAACCCGAAAGATTATATAACTGATATATTTAGAAATATTATGAAATTACGAGTCTAACAGTACTATTGGTATATTTTTTATATCTCGAGCCCCGGGACACGCTTTTCAAAGTCTATATTCGAATGGGTTCGAAATAGGACAAAAATTTACCAATCTGATATTTTTAAACAAACTCATATTACTATGAGCTATTCTACATAGTTAAACTACATCTCGGCTACTAGGGCTAGGGGCACTAGATTGCCGGACTTAAGCTATTGTATTTCGCTTAGGGTTTTTGGGTGATTTTCCAGTCTAGATCCTTGCCAATTTGGAAACTGATATTTTGTTTATACAACGTATTTACTTTGAGCAATTTATTTTACATTTCATTTTTGTAAGTATTTAATATCTCTTAATGTTTTCGGAATTCTTGAATTGAGTTAATTTTCGAAAGTCAATCATTATTTGCTTTTTAATAATTTGTTTTTGGGCTTTATATTACCCGTTTTATAAGTCGGAGTTAAATATGGAATTTATTGTACGTAGTGGTTTGGAATTGAAGTGTGTTGAGTCCTTACTTTATTTTTTAAGAATTCTTATTTTTCTCAGATTCGGAAATTTTTCGAATTCGTTCGTGATTTAAGACTAGTTGAAATTCGGTTTAATTTAGAGTGATTTTTAGGGTTTATTTTCGAAGTTCATCTTAAAATTATTTATTGAAATTTTCCGGGGCTTACAGTTTAAAAGCTTGATCATGGATGTTTATGCAAGATCTCTACATTTATATGCATGAACATGAAAATATTTCAACAAAAACTCATTCAAACACAAGATCATCTTGTGATGGCTTGACATTCATGTATTAGCATTTCTTGTCCCTAGCAAATGCTCATGGGGACATAAAGTGAAAATACGCATGAATAATCTTGCCATTACAAGATTAAATGGTAGAAAGGCTTAAGATTCATCACCTAAAGTTGGTTTAAGTGAAGAAATGGAGAAGAATGAAGCTTGTTGTGTGTGTGTGTGTGTGTGTGTGTGCGTGGGTGGGGGTGGGGGGTGGGGTTGGGAGGGGAGGAAGAGGGGGGGTTCACGGCAATGGAGAGGAAAAAGGAGAAGATTTTGTGAATTTTGAACAAATGAAAATGAGAATGGAAGAGAGAGAAAATTAAAAGACTATTTACATTAAGTAAATTAGGGTTTGTTTTAAGTAATAAAAGGAAATAAAAATAAGCAAATTGGAGCCAATTGGGGGATGTGTGTCGGCCATCCTTGGAGTGAGAGAGAGGGAGAGTTGAATTTGTAATTTATGTAATAAAATGTATTAAATGTGATAATTTGTTTAAGAGACAAAATTTTCTTGGAAAAGAAAATATAATGAGTATTTGTACGGATGTAAGACTAACGTATAGGCTGTGTGTGTAGTAGGTTATACATGTGAATAGTAATAAATAGTAGACAAGACATTTACTTTACCGGTAGTAAAGAAAATACAAGAAAAAGGCTATAACTGTAATTTTATAACCCAAAAAATTATATAACTTATATTTTTGAAATCCTTATAAAATTTCGGTTCTAAAGAGTATTCTGGAATATTTTTCAGAATTTCTAGTTCCGAGGCTCGCTTTTCCGTAATGGAGCTCGGGAAGGCCCGGAATAGAAAATTTTTCGAAATCAAAACTTTCTATGATTTGAAATATAATTTAAAACAATATTCCACATTAATTTATTTTATAAAAGTCCTTTTGATTTGAAACCAAAGGAAAGCCGAATCTAGGGTTTCTAGGTTTCTCTCACAAAGCTTGAACTAATCCGATTTAGGGCTTCGTTTTCCGGTTTCCGAAGTTTACTTGATTATTAGGAAAACCGGGGTTTACAACTTTCCCACCTTAAATAGAGTTTTGTCCTCAAAACTTAACTAACGTACCTTGTCCTTCAAATAACTCGGGGTACTTTCTCCGGATCTTGTCTTCAGCTTCCCAAGTTGCTTCCTCGAAGGCATGATTTCTCCACAACACCTTAACATAATGAATTTCCTTATTCCGTAGCCTTTAGGTTTTCTTATCCAAAATCTTTATGGGATGTTCTTCATATGTCAAATTCTCTTTCAGCTGAATGGGTTCCAATTCCAAAATCCTTTCCAGGTCGGGTACATACTTTCTTAATACCGACACATGGAACACGTTGTGAATTCCTGACAAGTTTTGTGGTAAGGCTAGCCGGTACGCTAGATCTTTGATTCTTTCCAAAATTTTGAAGGGTCCAATATACCTCGTGCTCAACTTCCCTTATGTACATATTCTCCTTATACTTTTAATCGGACTTATCTTCAGGTACACATGGTCGCCCACTTTAAATTCGAGTTCCCTTCTTTTTAAATTCGCCCAACTCTTTTTGCATGTCTTGAGCCTCTTTCATTTTCCGTTGGATTATCCTCACCTTATCGGCTGCTTCTTGTACAAATTCTGGGCTGATAGCTAACTTTTCCACGTCATCCCAAAATAGAGGGGACCTACAACATCGTCAGTATAAGGCTTCGTAGGGTGGCATCTGAATAGTTGAGTGGTAGCTATTATTGTAAGCAAACTCGATGGGAGGTATATGGCTATCCCAACTCCCTTTAAATTCCAACACACAGGCTCTTAACATGTCTTCCAGGGTTTGTATTGTTCGCTTAGATTGTCCATCGGTCTGAGAGTGATATGTCGTACTGAAGTGCAATATGATACCCAAGCTCTTTTCTAGACTTATCCAGAACTTGGACACAAATCTCGAGTCTCTATCTGAAATGATTTTTGCTGGTATGCCATGTAGACACATAATCTCTCGAATGTAGATCTTAGCCAACTTGTCCATTGAATAGGTCATGTTTATGGGTAAGAAGTGTGCTAACTTGGTTAACCGATCTACTATTACCCATACGGCATCACAACCCAAAGAAGTCTATGGAAAACCACACACAAAGTCCATGGATATCTGATCCCACTCCATTTAGGGATGCGTAAAGGCTCCAACAATTCTCCTAGCCTTTGGTGTTCCACTTTCACTTGTTGGCAAACTGGACACTTCATTACATATTCTGCTATATCCCTCTTCATGCCATTCTACCAATAGTGGCTTTTCAAATCTTGGTACATCTTGGTACCTCCAGGATGCATAATGTAACCGGAGTTGTGGGCTTCACTCATTACCTCTTTTGTTAAATCTCCATCTTCTGGCACACGCAATCTTCCCTTCATTCTGATCACATCCTCATCATCTATTGCAAAGTCCAGGTATTTCTCCGCTTGGGTTTCCTTTTTAATCCTTTGTATTACTTCGTCATACCTTTGGGCCTCTTTGATTCTTTCAATCAAGGTTGGTTCCAATACCAAATTAGTTATCTCAAGCTTTGCACTTTGGTCTATGAACTCAATCCTCAACTTCTCAAAATCTCTAATCAGATCTCTTTGGCTTGTGATTAAAGCAGCTACTTCCCCATAATTTTTCCGACTTAAGGCATCTGCAACTACATTGACTTTCCTTAGATAGTAGTTTATTCCCAAATCGTAGTCTTTTATCAGTTCTAACCATCTTCTCTGCCTCATGTTCAATTCCTTTTGTGTGAACAAATACTTAAGACTCTTGTGATCCGTGTATAATTCACACCTTTACCATATAGATAATGTCTCCAAAGTTTCAAGGTGAAGACAACCGCGGCCAACTCCAGATCATTCGTAGGGTAGTTCTGCTCGTGTGGTCTTAACTGTTAAGAGGCATATGCAATAACCTTTCCTTCTTACATTAGTACACATCCAAGGCTATTCCTTGAAGCGTCACTATATAATGTATAAGACTTTTCCTGGTCTGATAGAACTAAGATTGGTACCGATACCAACCGTTGTTTCAATTCTTGGAAACTCTATTCTCTTTTATCTATCCAAACAAATTTCTCTCTCTTTTGCGTCAACTGAGTCAGTGGCTTAGCTATTTTTGAAAAATCTTTTACAAACTTGCGATAGTAGCTAGCCAAACCCAAGAAACTTCTCATTTCTATAACTGTTTATGACTGTTTCCATTCCACTACAGCCTTAATCTTTTCTGGATCAACCGATATTCCTTCTCCTATTACAACATGCCCAAGAAAAGATATCTTATCTAACCAAAAATCACATTTGGATAATTTAACGTACAACTTGTTTTCTCTAAAAGTTTACAACGCCATCCGAAGATGCTCCTCATGTTGTTCCTTAGTCTTGGAACATATCAAAATATCATCAATGAAGACGATTACACACTTATCCAAAAGTGGCCTATAGAACCTATTCATAAGATCCATCAATGCAGCTGGTGTATTGGTCAGTCTAAATGATATCACCAAAACTCGTAATGTCCATAATGGGTACGAAAAGCTATCTTTGGTACATCCTCAGGCTTTATTCTTAACTGATGATATCCTGAGCGCAGATCAATGCGTGAAAACACCCACGCTCCTTGTAACTGATCAAACAAATCATCAATCTTTGGTAAGGGGTATCGATTCTTGATGGTCATCTTGTTCAACTCACTATAATCGATACATAATCTAATCGATCCATCCTTTTTCTTTACAAACAGGACAAGTGCGCCCCATAGCGACACACTTGGTCTTATGAATTTCTGATCCAAGAGTTCCTGTAGTTGGGTCTTTAGCTCTTTCAACTCAGCCGGTGCCATCCGGTATGGTACCTTAGATATTGGTTCGGTATTTGGAACCAATACAATCTCAAAGTCAATTTCTCTTTTCGGTGGTAACCTAGGTAAGGTTTCTGGAAACACATCCAAGTACTCGTTTACCACTGGTATATCGTTTTCCTCCCAAGTTTCCTCCTCGACTAGAATACCTTCGATAGGCACTATCTCTTCATCTTCCATCATTAATTCAAAAGAATTCAATCCAAACTTTCTTGGAACTATGGTTTCTCCTACGAACTCCACTCCTCTCGATTGATCATAGAAACTCACCATCTTCTTTTGGCAATCCACTACAGCTCTAACCTTTCTTAACCAGTTCATGCCAAGAATGACTTCGTACTTATTCAACTCCAACACTATCAAATCACTCCTTGAGTGATGCCCTTAAATCTCCAATGGACAATCCTTTATTACTTCCCGAGTTGACACGACACTTCTGGTGGGTGTTTTAATTCTCAGGCTAGTAGTAGTTATGGCTATAGGTAATCCAAGTTGCTCAGCCAAACTAGCGGTGATGAACGAATGTGTTGCTCCCGTGTCAAGCAAAACATAAGCCTCAATTCTATTCACCCGTATGTGCCCTGTGGTCAACAAACATCCATCACTACTTGATCCTAAAACACTCTCACTGCTGCCTATTTGGGGTTTTAGATTCCATCTTTCTCGTATACAAATTTTAATTCCTTACAGAAAACTTATTAAATAAAGAACTTTCAACTTAAGAGGGTTTTGTTACTAACCTGTCACTAGGCCGCTATCCACGCTGTCTCCTTGGTCCATGGTGGCCAACTCTACCTCTTCATCATCATCCTCCTCGACCATCCACTGGCCCTCAAAGTTGTAGAGTCTCATCTCATGCATAGCTGATGCAGCCCGGCTTCTGCTTTTACTCCATGATCTCATAGGGTTGGTATTGCTCGGAGTCCCAAATGGTCGAGCGGCCACACTTTTCCTTTGCAAGCATTCAGAGGCCAAGTGCCCCTTCTCTTTACAGATGAAGCAAGTCATGGCCATTTCTTTGGACATGTATAACACCATATGTCCAAAACCACAAAAGTAACACTTATTTCTTAGCAGCGGGCATTGCCTAGGGACATGAGCCTCCTTGCACTTCCAGCAAGTGTCACTGGCCTTTGACTAATTCGGCCTCCCACTAGCATTGTCCTTGAATCCATGATATGGCTTGTACCTCTTTCCTTTAAACCCTGAACTCGAGGCATAAACGGCCTCCTTCTAAACACTCTCTTGTCAGGTTCCTGGTATTTCCTCTTCCTGGCTCCCTCTATCGCTCGTGCCTTTTCTACCAACTCTGGGTAGGTTCTCACTCCAAATTCTTCCAATTTGATCCTTAGTTCCTCATCCAGACTTCCCATAAATACTTGTTTCTTTAATTCCTCGTTGTCCCTGAAGGATTCGAGTACATACTGTAGCAGGTAAGTAAACTCAATCTCATACTATTCTACAGACCTTCCCTTTTGCTTGACATGCAAGAAGTCTCCACTGTATTTCACTCTTAAACTTGAGGTAAAATAATTCTCCAAAAATTCCGGCGGAAGGACTCCCATGTGACGGGTGGAGCTAAGCTCCTTCTTTTGGAGTCCCACCAGACTCTTGCATTATATTTCAACATATATGTCCCATATTCCAATTGCAAATAGGGTAGAATCTCATAAGCAGCAAAGGAATGCTCTATTTGAGCCAGCCAGTCCTCGGCTTCATCAGGCTTACCGAATGCCTCGTCAAAATACCGGTTACTCTTGATAAAGTCCGGTAAGGAGCTTCGATGAGTCCTTCGGTATGGTGGAGGTGGTGGTAAAGGAGCATTGTAAGAATGCTCCTCCTATGGAGCAGGGACCTCGGCAATCACTTCTCTGTGATCTGCGGGGTGGTGGTGGTAACGGAGTAGAATCCCAGACACTTTGTCCTTATGCGGGTTCTGATTTTGATTTTGGTTCTGGATGAATGTGTTTAAAAGATTGGCCAAATGCCCAATCGCATTCATCATATCATTTTGTGGATTCTGAGGCGCTAGTCCCTGTTGGTTTGGTTGAGGTATAGCGGGTTGGTCGGCTTTGTTCGGGAGAGGTTCTTGCTCCCAATTGCAAATCCATCGGTTTCGTCTGTTTGCATATTATTTAGTAAGTTTTAGTGTCTTTTTAATGTTTTCAAATTTGTAAAAGTTAATTCATCAAACAAGGTTCGTAACTTTAGGAAAATTCAAGAAATCAAAATTTCTTAAATGTAAATCAATCTTATAAAACTTCATATAATCATAAGGAAACCATAAAACAAAAGAACTCATATATAGAGAAATAAATTCACCAGTTCAGAATAATGGTATGAATGAATGAGTGCTCATGCGACTATATGTGGCTAATGCCATTCATAGCTAACGCATAACGTGCTTAATCATAAAGGAACCATAATTTCTTTCCTTTGAAATGAACATGATCCTTCATTACTTTCTCAAGCCATATAAAGAATTATATTGGAATTTTTAGCTTACAAAATTTGGTAAGCTACTAATCTAGTCTTAGTCCTAAACATCTTTTTCCTAGCCGAAGCAAAACAAGATACAAGAAAAAGAAAAGAATAAAATACTAAATTGTCTAAAGAAAGCTAAGTCAAATTGGCATCCCGCATTGCCTACTACAAAAGAAAGAAAAGATTCTATCTGGACTCTATGGGTTGAGCTAACTTTCCACATCTGACTCATCACTTGAGTCATCGGGGGTCGAACTAGGGAGTCGTCCCCTACTAAAAGAACCGCCATCATCCTGACGGATAAACTGGCTAAGATACTCTCTCACAGTCAATCTCCTCCTCCCAATGGGTCGGACTAGGGCCTCATGATCACGCTCTTCACTTTCCTCATTTGCTTCCACTCTTTGATCTTCTCTAAGTTCACTTCCTCTTCACTAACCCTCATTCCCTGCTCATTTTCTTGATTCTCCTCTACCCAGTTTCCCTCCTAATCCTCTCATCCTCAATCTCTACTTCCATGGGCTCAAAAGCCACGGGTTCGAGAACCACCTCATCAATCACTGGAGGACGTTCATCTTCAATGTAAATATCTCTCCATACAAGGGGATCTGTTTCAGGCTCTCTTTTCCGCTATTGGGAATCTTGAAGGCTTGGTTGAAATCCCAAACAACATGATTAGACTCTAGGTTCATTTCTCCCTCCAATTCTATGAGTAGGGTAGGTGTTCTTGGCACCACATTCTCGGCCCAATTAGGGTCCTCCTCGGGATCCTCTTCTTCCTCCTCTTCTTCCTTAATCTCGTTACCCTCTTCTGGCACAGGTGCATTATTTAACTGCATGCCTATATCCCTAGTTGGTGGAGGTGGGATGGTTATGTGAGGTGGGAGAATATCTAGGTAAACAGCATGCCATACAATATGATTCCATGCATCTGTTATGTTCCAGTCATGGTGGTCAGAAAGATTATGATGATCATATACATAGAATGGTCCTACGGTGATCCATACTCTAAAGTCTAGAGGGGTCGGTTTCCCTTCATTCTTTAAAATAAAGTTAGCCTCCCTAGTCATGGGCTCATGCCCGTATTCCACTATAACTCTCTCTAGAGTGTATATCGTCTCTAGCTTAGTCCAGCTCCTCCTTCTCATAGGATCATATCTCAATTGGTCAATCACAGCAGCCTACCTCGTATATCTCAATCCTTCTTTCCACAATCTAAGCATCTCCCCGAAGGTCCGGGGACCTTGCCAATGCAAAGTCTTTGCACAATTCCCTTAACCTCAGTCGGTACACCACTAGGGTTTCATCATTGCTTTTTGTAAAGTTTCTAGCACGCTCACGAGTCTCACCCAGAGAGACCTACAACAAGAAGAGACCTCTAATTAGCCTAAAAAGAAAGAGATGTTTTTAACTCCATTTTAACCTATTAGTTAACTTCTAGGTTTGATGTCTTTTAGTTCTATTTTCCTGCTTTATAACCTAGTGCTCTGATACCAACTTAAATTGTCACGCCTCATAGGGGTATCCTAAACGTAACAGTCCGCCACATGTGTAAACCCCGGAAATTCTCAGTAGCTAGAAAACCCCAGGAGTGGGAAACAAAACCTAACCCAATCAGATTGAGTTTAGTAAATGAAGCTAGGAACCCTAAATCCGGCTTTCCATCGGTTTCATAGTAAAATAATATTATGGAGTAAATGAAAGTGAATTGTTGTTCCTAAGTACATTTCAAACCTTTGAAAATTTTAAATTCGGGAATTTTTCAATTCCGGGCCTTCCCGAGCCCAATTACGGAAAAGCGTGCCCCGGGCCACGGGACTCAGAAAAATATTCCGGAATATTCATTAGAACCGTAATTTACAAGGATTCCAAAAATATCAATTTCATAATTTTCCGAGCTATAAAAATTACAGTTATAGCTTTTCCCGTGTTTTCGGAACAACCGGTAAAGTAGATGTCTTGTCTACTATTCACAAGTACAACCTACACTACACACTACCCATACCCTATTCTTACATCCTTACAACTACTCATTTCAATTTTCTTTTCCAAGAAATTTTGTCTTTTAAATAATTATTACATTTATTACATTTTCATTACTAAAATTACAAAAAATCAAATTTTTAAACACACACACACCCCATGCATGTTGGCCGGCGCCCCCCCCCATCTTGTTCCCTCTCATTGTGATTAATTTTGCTATATTTTTATTAACTAAACCCTAAATCACTTGATTTATATACTTATTTTTCTCTCTCTCTCTTCATTTCTTCCATTTTAACTTTGAAAAAGAGAAAAAACTCTCTCTTCTTACCCTCTTTGTGCCGTGAGGTAGCTCCCCTCCCCCTCCATCACATTTACAACTTTGCTTCTTCTCTTTTTCACTTCAAGACTCCATTGGTATGTGTATGTAAGCCTTGTTTCTTCCTATTCTTGTAATGGCAAAGGTATACCTTGTGTATTTCCTCATCAAAACCCTATGATGCTCATGCTAGGGATATGGAAATCATGCTAACAAGGATGTCAAGCCATCACAAGACATGGATCTTGTGTTTAAATGCATTTTGTTAAGATTTCATGTTGCTCATGCATATATAGTAATGACCTTGTATTTATATTGATGTTCATGCCATGAGATTCATGTTATATACATCATATGTAGTAGATCTAAGGTTTAGACATCCACACTTCATGTACATGCATGATCATAGGTTCATTTTTGTTTATGTGCTTTATTGATCATAAAAATGAAGTCTTGTTCATGTATAGAGATGCTAGATAGTATATCTCCACATATAGATGGCAAGAACATTGAAGAAGGAAGGACTTTGTTAGATATGAAGAATTGAAAATTCGGATGAAATGGGAACCCTATCCTAAAGACTCCAAATCAATTTTAAACTTATATTTCATAAAAAAATGAAGGGTATGTGTAATAGATATGTTGAAGGAATTATTTTCATAAGTTTAGATGAGTTTAGGCATGATAAAATAAGGAAAACAAGAGGTGAAGTTAGGATGAAAAATGTTGACTTTAAATGTGTAGTCAAATTCGTAACTTTGTGTAATGCCTATATAAACACTTAGTATTTAAGTCTAAAATGGATGTTTTATAAGCTAAATGGAGTCCTTAGATAATGTACATTGAAGCCCCAAATTTTAATACATTAGACTAGATTTCTCTTAAGAAAAATGTAAGAAAGAAAATTTGGAAAATTCGGATTTTTATAACTAGCTTATTTGAAAACATGTTTACCAAATGAAATATGTGAATTTTTGTGCATGAATGGAGGCCATGACTATTATAGACTTTGAGAACCTAATTTTAGTCAAATAATAAGTTAGATTACAAGATAAAAAAAAAAAAAC
>JAMXBD010004552.1:0-55414 GCA_024138025.1 Combretum micranthum | reverse complement strand
CATCAGGTCTTCCAATGAGCATGGAGATTAAGTCGGTAAAGCTTCATGATTCAAAAGCTCGACATGTGCGAGGTCGGTGGGAGTCATTATGGCTGCTCTGCTTGGTGAGTAGCAAAAAGACAGATTCAACTTGGATAGAAGCTGTTGTAACTTAGGCTCATTGATTGTTATAGGTCGATGGCGTTCGGTTCAGGTTAAGTCATCCATCAATCCAGATCGATTTGGTCAGCTGCTCACGTGAAGCTCAAGTTGTTGCACTTGGTGTTGCCAGGACGGGTGCATGAACTGGTGTGGTTCTTGCATGTGCTGCTAGGGCATTCTAATAAATGCTATAACACCCTTATTTCTAAGATAATTTTGGGCTCATTTACTTGATATTATAAGTAAAAATCATCTAGAAATGGCTCTTAGTTGTTTAAATTGTTAATTTTAGGCATTACTGACCCTGTTATGAAGAAACAAAACAAATGCAATAGGAATTAAGCTAAATAGCCTTGTTTTGAAAAATTAAGAAGGCCAAAAGCCCTCCAAACAACATGTTTGAGAGGCTATTTGGAACCAGGACAATTAGCATGCACAACAGCTATATAAATGGGCTGTCAGAGAGGCTGTATGGAGCTAGAAAGCACATAATATGCGCATCGGTCCCCTATACAGGGCTGTAGTCAATGAAGTGTGGCGAGATTACATCACCAGTGAGCACAATGACCCTCCATACGGGGCCTTTTGAATGAGTGTTTGTATCTAGTTTCCAGGATTATTAGCTACAATGACCCTCCATATAAGCTATTTGGGACCCCGTTTGAGCTAGTGCATCCTCTTTTTTGCTGTGTTTATTTTGGAATTTTGGTGGCCCATATAAATACCCATTGGAGAGAGAATGAAGGATTACGCAATAGATAATATCATTTTCTCTGTAGGTTTTTAAAGGCAAATTACAAGAGAAACAAGTCAAGGAGAATCCAAATTGTAGATCCAATATCATCGATTTCAAGCTTCATTTTTAGGGAGCTATATTCATAAATTCCAATTCTTCTTTTGAATTTCATGCATTCCCCGTAATTACTATGGAAGAGTAGATCTTAGATCTAAGTCTTGTTTGAATTCTAATTTAATCGTGTGATGAGGATTTTCTTTTATTGCAATATAATTGATGTTCTTATGTTCAATTGCATGCACTTATATCATTTCTTAGATTTGTATATCTGAAATGCAAGTCTATGTTTGATTCTCATCTAAGTCAATTGAGAAATTGTTTTCATGAATAGATCTATGCAATTGATAAGGTCTGATTGTAATTCTAGAGATAGAATAGCAAGGACCTTTCGTAATTCTCTGTTTTCAATGAGTTCATGTGCTTAACGCGATCTTAGGTTTATATTAATTGAGGAGAGATCCTAATTAATTAATTTGAGATTAGAAAAATTGATAGATTCGAGAGGATCATGTCATGCCCCAAAGGGTACCCTAGACGTGACAGTCCACTACATATGGTATTAAAACTTAAGAATGACTTCCCGAAGTCATGCAAAAGCTTCAACACCATATGTAAGGCATCTATCATAATAATAGGAGAACAACCGATGGGATGTGTAGTTCGAGATGATAAATATAGCATACAAGAAATCTAGAATAGATATCTAACTTCCCTTGATAAATCTTTAAAGAAGAAAATATCAACTTGGTCTTTCAGATAAAGAAACAATACTAGAACCAAAAGATTTTAAAGGAAATCTATTCTAAGATCTTCAAAAGGATTTCCTCCAAAAACTTCCAAAAACATAATTCCATCCGGATAGATGGAGTCCTCGGCAAAAGAGATATCGGTCCTATGCCAACAAAAGTCTATTAGGGTATAAGCTCAACTAGCTTAGTGAGAATATTATTGGATTTACGTACTCGTATCTTCAAACAAGTTATTAAACAAGCATATGAAATGCATCAATCAAGTGAGCAAGTAATACACACAATCTACTAAAAATCATATGTTTGAATGGATTTACCCCTCTATTCAGGGTTAGTTATTTAGGCTCTTTAAAACCCATCTTCGAAATCCGATGATGTCACGTTTCGAAGGATACCTAAACATGATAGTCCGCCGCACATAATATTAAAGCTAATGAATGACAACCTTAGTCACGCAGGAGCTTCAATATTACATGCAAGGTGTGCTTCCAAGATAGTAGAAGACTCATAGGGGTATTATGTTTAAGCAGATAATAAAAGCATGCAAGAACTTATATAGATAAACATGTAATATTCATTGGAATAATAGTCGCATACAACTTCTTAGGGGCATTCCCTTATTCTAATATTCTCGTTTAACTAAGCCATCATCAAAATGTACATAATTATAACATAAGTCTACTATAGAGATTTTTCTTAGAAGTCCACATCCAAAACTAGATACATATAAACTTCTCTTAAAAACTCCTAGTAGCTTTGGCTCATACCTGACAAACGGGGCTCTTTGGTGCTAACCATAAGTAATTGTACTGTAACAAAAAGTTATAGGAGTATAAGCAAACTAGCTTAATGAAAACTCCCATCTACAAAACATTTCCATAAAATACACAAGTATTTAGATAATCATATGAGAATGCATCAATCACATGAGCAAACAAAATACACACAATTAACCGGAGGGGGGGGGGGGGGGGGGGGGTAGGGGGGGGGGGGGGGGGGGGGGGGGGGGGGGGGGGGGGGGGGGGTTGTGTGTAATGCCCTATACGACCATCAATAATTGCAGACTTATTGGCTCGTACTTGCCCTGTAGACTTTCTGGCTCCTACTTACCCATGTAAACTTTCCGCTCCTACTGGCCACCACTACAACTCATCGTTTCCCCACAATAAAATAGTAGTGAAAAATAAACGTGACTCAAAAATATGATATGCATGAATCGTTTTCAATATAGGGTTATTCCATTATTGTCAAGTTCAAGTTAAAGGTGATCAAAACAATATTCATCATATCATTGCAAAAAAATATAAAGTATTCATCATTTCCACTTTTGATATTCTTTAATTTTATTCAGTCAATCATGAATCCAAATCACACAACATTTGTTCATTTATCTTTTTTCTTATTTTCTAGTGCTACTACTTACAAGCACAAACATAGAAATGTAACTAGTAAGGAATTAACTCACTCCATGATAATCGCTCCATGCCATTTTCTTCAATAAACAACCAATTCTCAATGGTATAAAATGTGATGATTTAGTCAATCTATCCACAATAACCCATATAACTTCATTCTTGGCTATGGTATTAGGGAATGCACTTATAAAATCCATTGTTATATCATCCCACTTCCATTCCAGAATTGATAATGGTTTCAACTCACCGCCGGGTCTTTGATGTTCAATCTTTACTTGCTGGCATGTCACAAACTTGGATACATACTCCGCAACATCTTTCTTCATATTGTTCCATCAATAATTCTTCTTTAAATCCTTGTACATCTTCTTACTCCCTGGATGTATTGAATACGCCGTTGCATGAGTTTCCTTCAAGGTTTCTCTTCTCCCGTCTCTGGTACATATATTATGTTGCCAAATTTGATAACACCATCTTCATCAAGTATCAACTCTTTACTTCTTCCTTCTTGTATCATGCTTTTTATTTTCATACTTTCTGGATCTTCTTGTTTTCTTTGTTTAATCAAATCTATAAGAGTTGGTCGAAGTGTCAAATTTGCAATCATCACTTCCACTTTGTCTAAGGTTACTTCGATGTCCAATCTTCGCAGATCTTCTTGTATTTCTTTTTTACTTGTAATCGTGGTTGTCATACTCATTTGTTTCTTCCTACTCAAAGCATCGTCTACAATATTGGCTTTTCCCAGATGATATAGAATCTCTCTACATCATAATCCTTGATCAACTCAAGCCATCTTCTTTGGCGCATATTCAGTTCTTTCTGAGTAAAAATATATTTCAAAATTTTATGACCCATGAATATTTTACACTTCTCCCCAAACAAATAATGTCTCCATAATTTCAAAGCTAAAACCACTGCTACAAGCTCTAAATCATGCACAGGATAATTCTTTTCATGTGGTTTCAATTGTCTAGATGCATAAGCGATCACTCGGTTATCTTGCATCAATACACATCCAAGACCTTGTATTGAAGCATCACTATAAACTATGAATTCCTTATCACTAACGAGTAAGGCTAAGATAGGTGTAGATATTAACCTTTTCTTCAATTATTGAAAGCTTCTCTCGCATTGATCATCCTACATAAATTTCATATGCTTTCAGGTTAATCTTGTCAATGGGGCTGCAATTTTCGAGAATCACTGAACAAATTTTTGATGATGGGTCCATGAAGTTAATGAGCCATCCTTTTACTATGGCATCATCAGTATGCTATTTTCGGAAGGTTAGATCTATCGTTACAGGTTAAGGCAAATCACCATTGATATGACCCAATTTGTCTTTGCCAAGATGTACATCTCCACCAATTGAGACCACAATCCATAGTTAGTCCCATCCAATTTAATTCCTATTGGAGCAGCAGCTATGTCCATTATTGAGGTTATACCGGAATTCTTAGATAGGATTTCCGTCATTCTGGTAGTGAGTTCTGACAAGATAGATGAAGAAGAGATTTCGGAAGTTTCTAGTGACTACAAATCTTCACCAGCCATATCAGTCTTGTAGGATATTATTTGCTTCAGTGTTGTCTATATCGAGAAGGATGGGAATTGAAAACTTGCTCTAATACCATGTTTTCAATAAGAAAGAAATATTCTAGTTTTTTTTATATATCTTTTCTTTTCTACATACTTAGGCATTTATACATAATCAAGCTCTCCTATTTTTAGTATACAAATTTGCTATAATGATGATTGATGTGTTTCCAATGATATTCATTGACCCTATAATATAACTATAAACTCCTAATTAATGATTTCATTAACTAGCCATAAACTCCTAATTAATGATATTCATTGACCAGCCATAATCTCATAATTTCTAGGAGTCCTTCACACCAACAATAACTTCTAAATTCTTATATTGCAATAATTTTCTTTTCTAGCGTGTTCATATAAATTCATATGCTAATCACAATTAAATATCCACTAGATTAAACTTTTTATCTTCTTAAATTAAATGGATCCACCTAGATGCAGAGTTGCCTCACATATGAAAGATAAAGCAATCCTTTTATAAGATTCTGATACTCATTTATTGTTATTTTGTGCATAATTCAAATATAACTTAGATTATTCTCTAAAAATTATTGCATAAATTTGGCAGATTGCTTTTCTAAAGATTGAGTCATTGATAATCTCTAAAATGAGCAATCTTAAAGAAATATGGAACACTTATAAGGAAGGACAGGAATGGGAATGCTCATCAGATGCATTTTGCAATCTAAGGACACTACAAATAGATAATCGTAATAGTCTCTCAACTATCTTTTCATCCAAGATTATCAAAGGATTTCGGAATTTAGAGGAATTGTTTGTACAAAACTGCAATTTACTTGAACAAGTTTTTCAAGTTCATGGTACAGAAGGAAATTCTCATGATAATGATGGACTCAGTGCTATGAAATTTCTGTTGAGAGAGTTATAGTTATCAAATCCTCCCACAATGAAGCATATTTGGGTTATAGAGAATCCAAAAGGGGTACAGCTTTCCTTTGAGAAGTTGTGGAGTGTAAAATATTGAGTCTTGTGATAGCCTCAAACATCTATTTCCAACTTCAGTTGCCAAATATATGCACCAACCTGAAAAATTGACACAAGTAGTTGCAATAATATGGAGGAGATTGTTTTAACAGAAAGTAATAGCACAAAAAATTATGTCGATGGAAGCACTTGTCACATGACATATCCAACTTATGATAGTAGCTTATGAATCAATGGTCCAAGGTCTTATATAATGTGAAGATAAACCTGGGCGGCTGACAACTTACAAAGCCAAGCCATGATGATGATAATGATGAAGTCTTGTGGCCTAAGACCTAAAGCCCAAACAAATAAAGGCTCGATGAGGAAGACCCACGCATTATGTTAAAGACCTATGGCCTCTGAGACTCAAGGGAGCATAAGCCCAAGAGAAATGAAGATATGATGGACCTATGGCCTCTAAGGTTCCACTTGAAGTACAAGCCTAGGCTTATAAATTGAAGGTTAGTCACAACTAAGCCAAGGCAACTAGACTTGAGGGGGAGTGTTTGGAGAAGAAATAAAAAAAAAGTCTCATATAGGCTAGTTGAGAAAAAAGAGAAGGTCATATAATAAAAGAGGTGCTCAAGTCAAATTGCTTTAAGGCATTTTGACAAAAAAGCCCTATCAATTATTTAGACCTACTCTCTAGCCTACATATTAAAAAGTCAAGCCTAAGCATTATTATAAAGACCTACTGTAAGGACCCGCTATCACCCCTATATTTGAAATAGGCGATAACAATTCCCCAACCACATATAGCCTATAAGATTATATGTAAGGTTATCTGAAAGAATTGTTTGAGGAATTGTTTATCTAATTCCACATCGATATTATAATAGAAACCATAATTTTTTTTTAAAACTTTAAACAAAATACACTACTTCATTATCAACATATTTTGCAAAAGAAGTAACTTAAGTCATACATAGCTAAGTACATATATATATATATACACACATATATTACATCCAAAGGCTTCTTACAAGCCTTACCAAAATTACACATATATAATTTAACTAAAACCTTAAATACAACCACAAGACTAACATAACTATTCTATTACAAAAATTGGATTTCACCCAGTCTAAGGTCATTCCTAGTCCTCCATATCATCAAGAAAATCCTCGAAATCGGTTCCATACCCCATACTTGTGTAAAACTCGTCAGATTCATCACCTGAAATGGTTAAAATATGAGCCAAAGGCCCAGTACACAAGTAACGAATTCAAATGCAAAGTGATTCACACATGCTTAATCTAAATGTAAGATGCAACAAATAATAATTTATTACTCAATCTTTAGTTAGTCTTTCATCATGGGAGTATTCAAACTCCGGGCAACAAGGATCTATATTACGTCGCCTCCCTAAGTGGTCCCTATTATTCATACAGATAGGCAGCCCCACCTTCTTAGCGTAGCCGTAATACTAGGGGATCCTGAGTAACGCATCACGACGCTAAGGGTTGATATGAGTAGCTCAGATACTCATATCTCCTAAATAATTCTATCCATTAACGAGAAAATACCCTGCCCCCAATCTAAGCAGGGTGCTGCTCTCCGAACCAGATTCAACGGCAAACAAGGAAAAATCAACACTCATCAAATAATAAGATTTTCTTAATTTAAAGTAATTTGGTTTGATGCCTACCCTAGCAAAGAAACAAGCAAGTTACTGCATATCTGAGATAGCTCGGGAACTAATGGGGTTGGCCGAGCGAGGATCTATCACTGTTTAAGACAATATTAAATTTCACACTTAGTTTAAGCACTAATTAACTAGTTGAAAATATAATTAATCAAAGAAATTCAAATAAATTAATACAAGGTTATAATAAAGCATTTAAACATCCTATTATATCATAGAACACTTAACAAATATTTAATTGATCATATACCAAGCTTTGGAAAATTTTGAAAAAAGTTTTTAAAAATGAAAAGTGCAGGGGATACACCGGCCTCCAAAGCCAGCGGCTTTGAACCGATGCGCAACACACTATAGTTCAACACTGGCAGCGTTCAAGGATACGCCGGCAGTCTTCATTCTACGCCGGTGATTTTAAGCCGGTGTAGAATACAACTCCAAATTTTCAAAAATTCCGAGAGGTACACGGGGTTGGTCCACGCCCGTGAATACCCCCAACACCGTCAGCGTATTTGTGTACGCCGACAGCTTTGGATCCTACACCGGCGGCCTTAAGCCCGGCGTTAAAAATTATGATTCTGTTCTCATTCCACATCGCCCCTAAGTTGACGGCGTTGGAACCTTAATAGCCGGTGTATGTTTTGAAAAAATAAACATTGGAAGACTTTTCCAGTGAAAGTCGGCAGCGTTTAAGCGGCTTTAAAAAATTGATTCTGTTCACTTCCAACACCACCTCTACGCCAGCGGCGTTGAAGTACCAAATGCCGGCGTATGCTCAAATTTAAGCCTATACAAAAATGTTTTGTTTCCCCTGTTTTATTATAAAACTTATTCACTTCAAAATTCTCCAAACTTAATCTAAACTTTCCGAAGCTTGTTATATGTTTTAAACAATATCCAAACAACATAAATTCTACTTCTAATCATCAAAACACCAATCACACTTTAATTCCACACTTCAACTACTCAATCCTTCAATCTTCCCAATACACTCATCCTCACATGTCAACATTCATATAAGATATACACTACAACTCCTCTAGCCATGTAATCCTATTTAAACTACCATCAATGCACAAAATCATACTAACACCAATTAGTACATAAACTTCATTCTAATATAAGCTTTACAAACAAATACAAGATAGAACATAAAATAAAAAGATTAAGCTTGCATTCAACTTACATGATTAAGTCTTGGCTTAGAGTGATGTTTGAATCCAAAAGCTTGTAATTGATTTTGGCGTAGGGTTTAGGGTTTTGAGATGGAAGGAAGAAAGAAAGAACATAAAATAAAAATTCGTATGAGAGGATTAAGGCTGCCAAAAGGGTCCAAAATGAAGTCAATACTAATCCAAAGTTTGACTTTAGGGGTATTTGACTTAAGGTTAATTTGGTTTAATTTGAAATGCATTTGAGTTTAATTTAAGCTTAAAAAGTAGACTTTAATTTTGTAAAAATTCTGCCATCACTCTTAAACAATTCACAAGTCATTTTATTAAATTCTAAACATAACATATACATATTAATTTACAAAAGACACACTTATTCATTACACTATACACACATTAATACATATAATACAATAATATTAATTTTATTATACTACACACATGCAAAATAACACACATTTAACACATATACTAATTATATTATCCATGCACACACACACACACACACACACACACACACACACACAGATATATAATATATATATATATCTCATTTCAATAACACATTAGAATATAAATTAAGAAATTCATAGCTATTTCACCTACTCTCCCATGCATGATGTTGAAGACTTGGACTGAGCAAACCATGTTAAAATTTTTCAATATATTCTTCCACATTACAAAAGGCACAAAGGGGATCTAGTGTAATTTGTCTTTTTAAAACGATTGAGGTTGTAAGATAAAGAATTCGAGCATGCTCTCCAAAGAAAATGTTTTAGATTTGGCATGATCTCAAGTTCAAGTTCCATAATATTTTCGAAACTTTTTATCTATAACTTAAGGTGTATTAAGGCTGCGATGTTGTTCCTTTAACCTCTTCTGCACTATTGATAAGTATCTTGAATCTGTTGCATAGTGGCTACTTCAAGTTTTTGGCTAAAAAGCCTAACTTGATGTTTTAATGCTGATGTTACATAAGCTATTTTCTCCAAGTTTCAACAGTCAACTGCTCTATTCCAAATGTCCCTCACTCACAGCTCACTTAACTCCTCACCATGCACATCACTTTAGAGCTACCAATCTTTGTAAAACCCAATTAGAACTACCATTATCCACTTCCCAAAACCCAACATTCTCAATTATGTCTCTATTCTATTCGTATGCTTTTCCAGCAATAAGATGCACTACTTCCTGCACTCTCTTTAAATTTAAAGTAATAAACAATTTTGAGATTACTCATCCAAAGATCATTTGGCCTATTGATGACTCCATGTGAACTTTCCTAATAAGGCCTTGCTAAACTCTATGAGATCTCTAAAGATCTTAGGTTTACTAATCCTTTCCAACTCTTCTGATGGATTTTCCTCTTTAATGTTTCTCTTCCCCATCAAAATTTAGTAATTAACATGGTAACTTCCTTACACCATTTTAAAAGAAATTGGAACACACATAACATAAGTTGGTATAGCAAATGCCATAGATTCGATTAGTATTTCCTTCCCTTCCTAAGCTAAAAATTTACTTATCCAACCTTGTAATTGATATTAGGTTGTGTCGATAGATTGGTATTGGGTTGTGTCGATAGATTGGCATGGTTCATATCAATATGTCTAATGGAAATATCTTTCATTATTAAATGCATACAAAATTGCATTAAAGTTCATGATTCCTTAAAAAGATCCAATCTTTATGTAGAAAGTTCATGCGATATATGTCTAGAGTCACATTCAAACTTCTCTATTCATGTTAAATCTATCTCATCAATCAATCTGTGGATTAAATCAACAAGAATCAAATAATGATATAATATTGCGCACATATCAAATCAAGAAACAAATATAAACATATGAATAGATTAAAGAAACACAAACTTCCATTAACAAAGAAATCCAATCTCTACATTACGGTCAGGGTTTCTTAAGATCCAGGGAATGGAAATCTATTTTTCTATAAAATAAGAATTACAATGATAGAATAAGGAAGAATAGTAAGAATCATGATTACAACCCTTAAAGATGAAGTCTTGTGATCTTCAATGAGCTCTTGCGTTTCTCCACTCTAAAAGACTTATTTTTCTCTCGAGGTTCATAAAAAGGAAGAAGAATATAAAAAAAGACGAGTTACGAGTGCTATTTATAGAAAAGGAACAATTTGCCTTTTGCATAGGCATCCTACACCGCATGTGTTTGAAGATTGTGTAGGATCTAAACTGGTGAAATTCGTGAAATCCAGGGCTGCACGATCATAAACACAATCTGTGTAGATAGGTCATGTACTTTGAAAATCAGTTTTCATCATTTTCCATCCTCTACATGAGCATTTTGCATGGCTTGTATAGCTTCCTTGTGTACTTTAAAATTGCTTGCTGGTCAATTTTTGCCTCCTACACCAGTGTTCATACAGCTTGTGCAGAAACGGTCATTTTCCATTGGCTTGTTTCCTCATTAAAATATCCTTCCTTAATTCATCCAAAAGTCTTCCTTATGCTCGATATCTTTCATTATTCCTGAAATTAACATTTTAACCACTTGAATGTCATTTTCTTTACTAATTCATATAAAATCTACGTAATATAATATCGAAACAATATAAATAATAAGGGTCTTTAGACACTTATCAAATAGCATGGTTTAAATAAAATCTACATCCTTGTCTATGTTTACTGCTTCTTCTAAATGTATCATATGATCTCCCTTTCTACTTATTCCAATGTTTATCCTATCTATTATTCCTACCCTAAAGGTTGTTTCTATGGAACCTGTACTGGACCAAAACTTACAAATATTATTGAAGGAAGTATATTACAATGCCTGAAGGAAATCTTCCAAAGGAAAATTTTAGAAAGCTCACAAAAACACTATAATATTATGCACTTCCTTACTCTATGACTCAATACCTAAAACTGAAGACTCACTCCCTTTTCATAAAAATCTCAAAGCATCTTAAAACAGTAAAAAATGCTGCAATAACTCTTGTGTTTCCTTTCTCTCTGGTTTGAAAAGTGCTTTCTATCGGAACCGTTTTTTATCAACCTTTGCATTATGTCAAACTGTTTTTTGTCAACCTTGTAATCCTTTTGTCTTGCCCCTATGAGTCTAAAATGGTGCGGTGAGCGTAGAAGCTTGCATACTTTTTTGTCACACTATTAGAGTTGACTAGAACATTAGAAGCTTCCTTGCATACTTTTGGAGATAACAATTTCATTTATGTTTACATTTTATTTTTTAATAGATCTAAGACCTGTTTGGTTCATCATTTTGACATCGTTTTAGTATCCAATAGATATTGAACAAATAATGAATCGATACAGATATGATACCAATGAAAAACTAACAGTTTTTCTCATAAACTGATCAAATTGATACTAATACTATAGATTTGATACAAATAATAATTTAACAATCAAAACAGACCTTTAGAGAGCTAGATTGAGTTCAAATAGACTCAATAGGTCTGGAACTAGCTTGATGAGTGTAAATAGGCATAAAGAGAAAATTGAAGCCTCTTTTTTTTTTCTTTTTTCGAAGCCTATTTTTTGATATAGTAGAAACACTACTGGTCCAGAGTAGTGGGTCCAAGGTAGAGCTGAAAGAATAGATTATGTAAACATAACGAGGCATATCTTTGAACTCAATTTCCTGAGATGCTAGATTAAAATTGAATGAAAGTAATTAATTCATCCCCAAGTAGGCCGACACCCTTACTATGATTAACCCATATTTACAAGAATGTTATTCTTAATATTTTATTCTTTCAACACACGTTACTATGATTAACCTTTTCTTAGTGTTTATTCAAATTACATTGCTGTTCCTCATTTAGATTGTTTTAAGGTCGTTTCATCAGTATAGTTTAAACGTGATTAGTACACTAGTGGGGAAGTAGACTTGTGTCTATCGAACTACCAAATCTTGTTTGGGATTTGATCCTGCAATTTTGCTATCTTTAATAGCGTCATTTTCGTTCAATGGACTAAAGTCTCTCGTTCTTTTTCAAAAGATATTGATAAAAATACTGATTTAGATTGGCTTTCATATAATGGATTCTGATCCATTTTGATAACAGTTGTAATTAGACATAGGGTCTTACCGTAAAATCAAACACAGGTGTCACCTTTTCCCCCTTTTTAACCATTTGGATGTATTAAGGTGAATTACGCACAAGTTTTATGAAACACATACCTGTTTTAATGACTTGTAGAGTTTTTAAAAATCCAACAAAGCTCAATAAGCATTTTAAAATCAGATTCAACACCCATTTCAAAATCTACAGTTAAGGTTATTGTCTAGTTTGAAGTACTGAATACTCCATAATAACCCCAACTAGAAATCATCACCAATTTGAAATCTCAAATTGAGCCGAAATCAAAACCAGGAGGGGTGGTTTCAATCTAGTTCCTAAGAAATTGGTGATTTCCAGTTGATACCATTAAAGTTTATTTTTTAAGATAAAACTAAAAGAAAGATGAAAAAAAAAATGAATTTTACAAGAAATGAGATAAATTTTAAACTAGGTCTACATACACAAAAGTCTTTACTAAATAATTATAACGAAAAATAGTCTCTCATTGCTAAGAAAAAAAAAGCATTTTAGTTCCAGTAGAAGTTTCTGTAAGCCAAACCATTACTTAGTTACAAGTGATATTTCTTTGTTGTGTCAATAACACATTAAGGTAGCATTTGATTGGAAAGACTAGAGACATTACATTTTGACCATCATACCCTTGCATTGCAATATATTTCTTTAATTAATTTTTTTATATTATTTAATAAATACAATTTCAAGAGATTAATTTACAAATACAATTAAATAAAATTACATATAATGTTAAATAAAAATCCGTAATTTTACTATGTTGTTTTTTCGTAAATATTCGCTATGTAATTAAAATGTGAAATATTCATATTATAAATTAATTAACTTAATATTTAATAAACATAAAATAATTAAATCAATGCTACAAACATTAAGCTAATTAATTACATAAAAATTTAACTATATCTAGATTAATATTAATTAATTATTACATAAATAGGAAATAATAATATTAAACAATATTAATTAGTTATTAAGTTAATAATCATCTAACAACAAAAAAATTCATAATTACTAAGATAAATAGTAATCAATCATATTCAAAACACATCTTAAAAAAGTAGAAAATCCTTAAATAAATCATGAACAAAAAGGATAATGACAATTCTAAACAATAACCATCATAATGCAATTGTAATAAAACTTGACATTGTAAGGGAAGAAATTTTTCACCACTTAAAATTTTACAATTGATGATAAATAGCCTCCTCCACATAAACAAAAAAGATAAGTAAAACCAAAAAAAAATGACACCCTCCATTCATTGTACATTTCTTGTGATAAACTACCGCTCATTTAAGTCCATGTCGCACTAGCCTCTACTCTTCTAATTATATTGAAATCATCTTCCATGGTAGTGACTTTATCACCTTCTATTAAAGCATATAAATGCAAAACAAATAATTATAGAGGAATCTAAACTTGGAAATTAGAAAATCATATAAAGATCATAAAGTACTCCTATGCTTTCTGAGTAGGTAAACAAGGTGGCTTACTTAGCTTTCATATTTATATCATGTCAATAACACAATCATACTTCTGTACTAGTATTAAAGTCATTCCTCCAAGATAATTGGTCATGCACAAAATAATAAAGATAAGGAACCTGAAACAGATTTTGATAATTGCTTCACTACAAAGGCAATTGCTAATTGAAAGAAAACAAGGGAAGTAATTGCACTGAAAGGACAAATTCAAGAATTGATTCAAACGCAAAAATTCCAATATTGTAGGAGTGAAATAATGAAAAAGGAGAAAAAAGAAGCATAGTGGAACATTGCTCATAGCAATATTATGGTCACAAAATTCATGTGATGATAGTGTTTTGATATTTTCCTCCTTAAATAGTACGACAATGAGAAGCTCCTTCACAGGAAGCATAATGGAAAATTACAAAAAATTCTTTATTAGAAATGTTATTAATCAAGTGCCTAAAAACCGCTAACATAACTAAACTGTAAAGATATTATAAATTTACCTGCTTTGCATCATACTTTTCAAGTAAGAGAACCCGGATTCCTTTTCCTATACTCAATGTAGAAGTTAAAAAAATCAGCCAATTAAACATCATAGTACTAGTTACCTAAAGATGGTTTATTTAGTTAGAAGCATAGAAAAACATCACAATGCAAAACTTGGATCTGAGGTCATAAGATATATTTCATTTCAGAAGTGATTTATCAATTTTAAAAAGCTGAAATCCAAGCCATCTTTTTTATTTCCTAATGATATATGAATGAATGGCTCACATTGACAAGAAGCCTGTAGCTGTGCAACCATGCAAAATGAATGAAAGAAAAAGAAAGCACACTTCTTGAAAATGTTAAATATTGATTGGCATTCATAAATTAGGTATAAATAAGTTTGATCTCAATGAAGCGATTTGAAATCATTCTTAAGAGAAACATAAACTAAATTTATGAATCAAAGGCCAAAATTAAACAAAAGTACATAACCATAATAGCAATTCTTAGTTGCTAAAATTTAAGCAACAAATAAAGGCTAGTTAAAGTAAGTGGTACCTGGATGGTCATAGCTTTCTTGTTTTTATCTAATCGGATTCCTAAATAAAAAACAGACAACACAAACAGAAACCCAGAATCGACAATCATCAATAAAACATATTTTTATCAAAGCTAATAATATCGATGTAAGGCTGAACATGTTGTTGAATTCAATTTTGAGCCTTGATAGGATCTAACATGTTTTGAAGGTATTCATTTCCTAGTCCTATTTGAATTCGAAAAGGCAAGCAACACATTATGATCCGTGTTGTATAGCTTTACCCTAGAGATTTTGAGGGATTCAAGCAACACAGCTACTTGAGAAGAAGAAGGAAGATTGTTAGCCATTTGGCCATAATCAATCCTAAAACTAGCACTAAATACTTGAATCAATAAATCTATAAATGAAAATGCAAAGTGAATTTCATCAATCAGCTAAAAAGTTGCAGTTCTTGTAGACAATTCATTGTGAATGGAACATCTTAATTCATATAGACAATTCAAACTTTTCTTGATTGCAAGATTCAAATTCAAAAACCAGAAGCCACATATTTACATATAAATTGTGTTCTGTTTTACCCAATTCCAATGATTCAAATTACTAGATTAACAAAAAATATTTTATCAATCACTCAAAGCTCATTCATTTACCAAATTTAACAACTAAGTTAAAGAGATCCCACATTTTTATTCAACTAAACTTTAAAACGTGTTATAAAGAGCAGAACACAAAAAGAAAACATTTTTTGCAATGATGCCATTTCATTATACATATTTTTTCCCCTCAATATAAAGAAACCCATCTACAACATGGAAATTATTAGATATAGAAAACTATATTTTAAAATTATTAGACATTTGCATAGAATCATTTTCTTTCCCATTTATGCCTAGGCAAACTACTATTGTGACCGTTATACATAATTTTTCTGTCACAAAAATGGTAGCCCTGAGAGCAGATATTGTATTTTGATGTCCTAATTACTTGTTCTTAGATACTCTGGTGGAGTGAAAGCCAAGTTGGTACTATAGCTCTTGCCATCTCTACTATTCTTCATAAGGCTAGAGTAGAAGAGACTTGGTTTGCCTTCCCATTAAGTGGTAACCCATCATTATGAAATATAAAACATGGACAACTAACATTACACTGAGTACACTTAGCACAATTAGCCAATGGCAAAAATGCCAGACGAGAACCTTGTCAAATAAAACTCTATAGGCATTAAGATCATGGTAAAATGCCCTGCCTTTATTTCTACAGTATTACAGTGATTATGCTAGATATAGAGCCACTCTTAACCTCATTGCCCATTTCATTGGCTGAGTCTTGCCTAAAAAATTTTGACAATATTCAATTTCACCAAAAAACTAATCAAGATCAAGAATCTCTAACCACATTGAACATTGTAAGCAAAAACTAGGAAGACCAAATAGCTGCATTCCTAGAATTTCGCATTAGCACAATTGAGTGAAGTGACTCAAAATAACCTAGAGACATACAGTGGAATAAATGTTTTGACAAAGTTTCATGGCACATGAACTCAGCAACAAGCAATCTCTCATCTCCTTCACAACAACAACCTATCAAATTTGCCAACCGCTCATTCCTTAGTTGCCCAACAGCCTTTGCCTCCTAAAATCAAACAAAACATTATGACAACATTCCTATTAAAAAAAAAAAAAAAAAAGCAGAATGCCTCCAACTCAAATCTAAGAGTGTTAAAATTACTGACTACTATTGTAGCGCTCTTAGGAGGTTGCAGTTAATACTTAACGCTAGCTTATAGAGATAATGAGGTCATTTTCCCTACTATCCCATTTTTTGTTGGTAACCACCATATATATTGAGAATATGATATAAGGAAATTAAAAACATAGCAAAATAGACCTGGAATTGCTAAAAACAACCAAATTAGCATTGCTTCATCTAATAATAACAAACTATAGGTTACTTCTCAAGACATTCTATATTGCTCTAGCTCACAAGCAATAGCTAAAACTACCATTATGAATTGGTATAAGATTTGTACATTATACTTACTGGCTTAAACCCAGTACGCATAAAAAGACAACCCATTTCCTAATTATTGGTAACAACAACACCTATAAGCCAAATACAACTCCACAACATCGTAGAATTGCTCTCATAAAACTAAAGCATACTTTTCAGTAGAAAGCTTCTCTGCTATTTATGGTTCATTCCTCTTAATCCATTATTATTAAGCTAGGAATCCAACATTGTAATGACTAGAAATCTATTTAAAAAATCAAATATAAAGAAGCCCAACTCAAATAATTCATAATTAACGATACAAATCAACACAAGTGCAAAACACAATAGAAGATATAGAAGATATGTACAAACTAAACACGGATGCATCATTCACAACTAATGGAGTGGCACGAGTGACTTACCGCTAGGGTTTCAAGTTGAATGAAAATATAGTTGAAGATGTTAGGGTATAGACCTGCCAAAGAACAAAGCAAAGAATCATCAAAAGTAAAAGAGATGACCAAAGGGGGGAGAGAGAAAGAGAGAGACTTGAGCTAGGGTTTCGAAAGGCGTGGAGCTCAGATGAAAGAGAAAAGAGAAAAGGAAAGAGGGAAGGAAAGAGAAGGTGGTAGCAGGGATAAATTTGTAATTTTGAAAATAGGAGTTAATTGTCCTACGCATTTCAATTTTGTACCGTTAGATCATGCGCTTTGAATTTTTTTGTCCTATTCTATCAGTCATGAGAAAAACAAAAAACGGACAACAAACGAGTTTGTCCAAAATGGTAAGAGGATCTTTGTTTGGGGAGGGGGGGGACATTTTTTATCCTTCCAAAAGCTAATCAATGGAAAATCCAAAATCGTAAGAGGATCTTTGTGAGGGGGGAAGAGAGAGAGAGAGACAATGGTGTGTGAAACGATAACATCATGTCTATAGTGACATATATTAATCTTGGCCATTGGGAAAGTGACGCATATATCGCATGAACTAGAATTTTTTTTTTTTTTTTTGACCAAATCATGAACTAGATTCAATATGCTGTGTTATATTTGGCTTTTATATAATCTATTTTAAAGCCACATATTTGCTACTGCATTTTGATAATTTATTTTAATTAGACTTTATTTAACTAAATATTTTTACTAGGGGTCCTAAATAAACATTAATAAAAATGTTATCATTACCTAAATCTATGGGTAGCAATTCAACAATAGAATAGATTTATTTTCCAAATATTCTTATTTAAATAAAAATTAACAAATAAAAATCCTATTACATCTCTATTCTATTTTTAGGATTAATAATTACATTATATTCTTATCTATTCAACAAAGTGAATAAACAATTAATATTATGAATAGGTAATAAACTTTTACTATTCACATAAATAGTTTAAATATTACAATATATAACTAATAATTTTAAATTTTTCGTCTATTCTATTTTATTTTATTTTTCTTTTTTTAATAATAAAACTAGTTGGAACCACTAATTTTATCTAAATCTAGACTAGAAAACTAGCCAAGAACCACAAAACAAACAATTCTCCAACCGATTTTAGAACCAGTCAACCAATTTAGTTCAATTCTATAATCGTTAATAGCAGTAGTTGTTAGGTTATCGCTTAGGAATCGAACCTTAAAGATGTCTAACCCAATCGATTGCATCCTTAACAAAAAGTGATAGTAGTGAAGGTAATTTTGAGAAGGGATTGTCATGAATAATGCGGCTCTGTGGGTGATTATGAGAGAGGGATAATGAGGGTGACAATGAGACTGAAGATATATAATATGGTTATAAGGATGAAAAAAAAAAAGAATAGTGAGCTAGGACTGGCTAAGTTAATCTCTAGAGACAAATGAACAAATGTTAATTTATTGTTTTTTTTAGTAAGTCTTGTATGTTAGTAGATACACAGATGTAACATTATCTTCTAAGTTTAGATTCCCATCCGTTTTTATATGAACTTAAACTAAAACCTTATAAGATTTTAAAATAAGACTCAAAATCCATCTCAAAACACTACATAGAATTATGAACAGGTGATTGTTAAATCAATTACTTTAAGATAAGCCCTTCATTACGTCCCTATCAACCATAATGCTACTGAGTACTTATTGTCGGAACCATGTAAATTATTATTAAGAAACCAAGCCACTCCATTTATCATCATTCAATATATCACAAACGTACTCTCCATCTTCCAGTGCCAATAAGGCAAATGATCGGACCGAACCGAATATGTAAAGCCACATACATTATTTATGGCATTCGATGACCAATTAATCATAAATTAACGCTTTTCATATTGTTTTCTCTCAAAGGGCAGAATCGTAATGATCTTTTAAGCAACTCGTCGAATTCCCTTGTTAAATAATTCGTCCAAAAGGTAAGATTTATTCCACGGTTTAGATAATTATTACAAATAACTAGTCCTTTTCCGATTCCCATTTGTGTCTATAAATCCCAACCTGCTCTCTACTTTTCATCAATTACAATACTGCTTCAGCTTTCAAGCAACACTACAGAAATACATACTTCTTTTATCGTCATGGCAATAAAATCTGTACTTGTCCTAGTAATGTTGACAGTGATCACCTTTCCAACACACCCTATGGCTGGTGCAACGAGGAACCACAAGATGGCAGTTACCCCGGGGCACAACCTGGCAGCAAGGCTCGAGGCAGAGGCAAGTGGTGGGCTAGTGGAGTGCTGGAACGCATTGGTGGAACTAAAAGCCTGTTGCAATGAGATCGTCCTCTTCTTCTTAGAAGGTGAGAAAACTCTAGGGCCCGAGTGTTGCGCGGACATCGATATGATCTCCCGCCACTGCTGGCCTGAAATGCTTTCTGCTCTTGGATTTACTAATCAAGAAGGAGATGCTCTTAGGGGTTATTGTCATGGTGCTGCTGCTCCAGCTTATTCTCCTCAGCAAATCCAAACTAGCATCGTCAATTATTAGTATGCATTACGGGGTATTAGATGTAAATGGCATGCCAATATGACTATACGTGTGCATTTTGGCAAATTAAATAAACAGTGTGTAATTGAAAAATATGAATTGGTCAAGACATCTTGTACTTGTTATGCTATTACCAAAAAAAAAAAAAAAAAGGAAGAAGAAGAGTGAGAAAGAAAAACAAGTTCTAATTGATGTTTATCTCGACATATTTCTTAAAAATGGAAAATCCAATTTATTCTTATAGGTAATTTAACAATAAATTTATTCAAATATTAAACAATAAGTGCGATGCTACACTGTCCATTTTTTAATCACGGGTGTGGCTCTCTCATTAGAATATTTATAACAATATTATATTTGTAAGATTAAAATGTTTCAAAGGGATTTGTTATTATACATTTGAATTTTTTTCTAAATAAGAATAGTTTATTTAGACAAGCCATGAAAAAAACAAAGTAATGACAACAAGTATGACTATAAATGAACCAAGTTTTCAAAGGTTTGGACTTAACTCGTTTAAAATTTATCAAGTTTGAACTCGAGCTGAGTATTTTATTGAGCTTGAAATTTAGGGCAAGCTTAGCTCATTTATGAATCAAGTTCAAGTTGAGCTGAACCATGCTTTTTATCAAGCATACAGGGTTTTTAAGCTCAAGCTCGAATTGTATAGATAGTCCATTTTTCATAGTTTTTCAAACCTAAAATAATATATTTAAGTGTTGCTATAAATATCTATACATAAATATTAAATAAAAATTAGGTTTTATTGTTTTAATTATATAATTATATATAATATATTATGCATATAAAATTCATAAATCTATTACGTGTCTATTTATAAGCCTAAACAAACTTGTTCATGAGTCAGTTTGCAAGTCTAAATCAAAGTTCGAGTTTGACTTATTTAAATAAATAAGCTTTACTGTAAATTTGAACTCGACTTGTTTACTAATTAAGCTCGATCCTAATCAAAAAGTTATAAACAATTTTTTTAAAATAATTTTATTTATTTATTTATTTTTGTCATTATAACGGGAAAAGAGATTCATGCATGTTATCTCACTTGAAGGCACCAGGCAACAAGTCCATTATTAGACATTGAAAATAGTTCTATAAATTTACATACTCACTCTTTCAAGACAAACAAATGTAGTTTAATTTACAAAAGTCATTCCCCTGTGGCCAAATTTTGAAGCTTGAAGACAAGTGGTGAAGTTTGCCGTTGCCGCTATAGGTGTTTCCTTTTCTCTACAATCTTTTTGTTAACCATCAATTAGTTTTGTTATGTTTTTCCTTTCTGAAATTTAATTAGATATGACTTTTAAATTATTATGTGAATAATGATAATGTATAAGTAAAAAATTAATATTTAAATTGATTAAACTATCACTAAACAGTAGGAAACCGTATTGAATTAGTAACCATAAGTGACCCATCAAAATCTTAAACAAATACAAACGGATCCATCAAAATTTTAACATGAGAACAATTTATGTAGCTGGCCTATTACTCTTTGATATTTATGTGACAACTAGTATTGACAATCGACGACCATTAATTGGACGGCAGAATATGACCATTGGAATTTCACGGCTAAGCGCTGATGCTAGGAAGACCGCCACTAGAAATCAGGAGCCCAAGGATAGGATTCCCGTGGTGGCTTGATGAAGATAATTAATATATATATATATTATATAATATAGAAGATTGGTTTTTTTCTTTCTAATTTTAGTTAGTATAAATATGATTTAGTTATTATTTCATTTTATTAGACTTGGAGCGGTATGCAGATTTTAAATTTTTTAACTTTCTAGAATATTAAATTTTATCTTATTATATAGATAACAATTTTATAATATTGAAGAAAAGAATTTCTTTTGGAGGATTCATGTCTTTCTTCTTTTTTGAGGCCATAAAAAAAATCCATTGTAAGGTCATACAGTTCAATAATAGTGTAAGGTCATCAAATGAATCTAATGGAATTAAAAAATCAATTTATTATCATTTTTTTATTAAAAAAACATTTATTTTCACAGTAATTTCTTAGTATATCTTTGAACATTTGTATTGTTTTTGCAAATATACATAATTTCCTTTTTTTAATTTCCACTTCTATTGTCCTATATTAAATTTGGAATCAAAACTATTTCTTCCATTTCTTCCGCATCAATAGAGCTAATTAGGGAGTTGGAAATTTTGAAATCAAGAAAATTAAACGAGAACCAAGAAATTTTCAAGTCAAGAAATGCTGAAATCGATGTTGGTTTTTCTCGGTTGCTGTTTGGTCCAGGAGACTCGAAGAAAATCTTAGTGATTCGACGACGAATCACTTCAAGCGGGGGGCGAATCATGCGAATCTATACATATATATATATATGATTGTTACTTTATTCTTTGCTAGTTAGCATAAATATGATTAAGTGCATTTTTTTTATCATATTTAGTTGTAAATATCAAATCTTTCAATTTTCTAAAAATATTATATTTATTTTTTCCTTTTAATATGTCATTCTTCTTTCTTATTGATGGTATGAGACCATCATTGAATCCATTGGATGGTGTGAGACCACACAATTTAATGATGATGTGCGATTATTATTAAATTCATTTATGGTATGAGATCATACAACTCAATAATGGTATAAGGTTACCGTCAAATCTATTTGGTGGTTTTAATCAATAGAATTTATCTTTTCTCATGTTTATCATAGTGAGCGATTATAAGGTGAGTAAAGTGTCACTTATATCCTACCTTGTAACATAAATAGTACTAAATTTTGTATCCAAAACCTACCATATTTTATTTTTTACCCACACCTTATACTAGAGGTAGGCAAAACGGGTAAACGGGTTAGCCTATGGATTAAATGGGCAAGGCCATTTTTGCTTGCTTTTAAACCGGCCATATTTTTTAGGCCCGCACCTAGCCCTCTTTGGCCTGTGGGCCAAAATTCATTTTTTATTTTTAATATTACTTTATGTGAAAATCAGAATTATTTATAATTCTAAGGTTTTATATATATTAACGACTAATTTTATTACTATTTTGATTATTTATATATAAAATCAAGTTTTTAAAATGATTTATTGGATATCATATTACATTTAATCAATAAATATATATTTTAAAAAATATTATAATACTTGTGATACATGCATTTATCCTTCTTCTTCCATAACATACAATAGTAATCACTAAGATGTTATATTATTCTTGTTTTTAAACTTCTCATCTAATTGTTGTTGTTTTTTTTTTCCCCTAGTTAGCCCCTAGCCTGCTTTAGCCCACAGGTTAAATAGGTCTGACCAAAAAATTTTGGTAAGCTGGTTGGCAGGCTGGCCTATTGGCCATGGCCCATATTTCCAACTCTACTCCATACCATGTGAAACTTACGTGATACACTATAAAACCTGTAATTTTTTGTTTTTAAAATTGTAAGATTGTCATAGTATATATAATTTTATGTAACATAAAAAAAAAATCAGGTTGTTTCCTAATATTGACTATCAAAAAGGCAGTTTCTTTTGAAGGAAAAATAACAAAAAATGTAAAAGAACAAATATATTTACCAAAAAATTCATTAAAAGATTTCTATTTTAATTTAATTATCTATAAATAATACGTTATAAATATTTTTCAGGTTAAGCTATTAAGGGTAATTAAAGCAATGCTATTAAAAACTAAATATTAAAAACAACAAAGAAGCATCACTGCCTTAAAATAATATTTATGTTAACAAAAAATTAGTAGAAATAAATAATATTATTTTATTGTAATAACTTAATATTATTTATTTATTAATTTTTTATGGAGTGGGTACAAAGTACCAAGGAACTTGTACCATATATTAGTTGAGTACACGTTCCATGATGGGTCTAGGGTATGAAAAGCCTATACCTGTACCATATTCTGTGTGAGCAAGTTCCAAAAACTTTATACTTGGAACATACCTGGTTGAGTGAGGTCTAAGTAGGTACTCTATACAATAGGGTTACATGTTCATTCCTACTTTATCATCTCTTCTTATATATATATATATATATATATATATATAAAATAAAAAAAGAATCCATTATTTCATTTATGATTTGTTAATATTCCTTAGACCTTTTGTATTATTCGACAAAGATATATATTTTCTTTTGTCTTCTTGTTTCCCTCCACTATCCTACATCAAATTTGGTATCAAAGCTATTTCTTCTATTTTTCCTAGATCATAAGCTACTTTTGGGATGACAAAGCACCTAGGTGAGTTGTTGGCAGGGCAATGGGAAGCTAGAGATAATAAAATAAAGGCAGTTTCTACAAAGACTAGCCATGTAATGAAGTTGTATATCGGGTAAGGAAAGCTAGGATTGAAATTGAGGAGAGATTACTATTGAACCTGATCACTTAAAAAAGCTATAAGCCAACCATGGGCATTGGCATGATGGATATGGAAATGCTTATAGAGGAGACTACTACTATGTCTTACCTGCAAAAGAATAGTAATGAGCAGGTGTGAATATGCGGACGAACAATGGCATCTTCTATCTTATATTAGCAATCTTTTACTCATACTAATCGACAACACTATAGATAAACCATGTCAATTCACTCTCATGGTATGATAACTAACTACTCAAGTGGAAGCTATGTTACATACCTTAATTCGTAGAAATATAAGGTTTATTGTGTTATTATTGCCAATTTCTAATTCCATTCACTATTTCTTTTTCTTTTCTAATTTTAGATTACTCATCACTTCAAAAGGTTTCAAGATTAAACTTCAATAACATGTTTGGCTTAACTTTATACTCTTCTATAGTGCGATTGCCTTGCCTTAAATTGAAAAACTTAGATATCATCCAATGTCTTAAGCTTTCATGATAAAATCTCTCTAAAAGGCATTTCTAAACACTTTCCGAGTCACCTCACCCTCAATTAAAACTTTTGCCAATCAAACGTTGCTCCATAAGAAAAAACTCTACAACTTTAAGCTTCCTTACTTCAGCTATTTTCAAAAGTAAAGTTTTTTCAAGTTCTTCAATCCACTTTTCTACACTAAGGGTCTATTATAGTTGTAGTATGGGATTTAATAAACCAAAAAAAAATTGTAAGATTCACCACATTAAGTCTCTGCCACAACCTACAAAAATTACAAATGCTTTAACTCTCTACCACATATGTTGTAAAAAGTGTTTTTGCTTATCTTCAATCAACTACATCATAGTATTAACCAAGTCAACTAGTTGCTCGAGCTCATTCCATGGAAGGAAAGGAGAAGACAAGGGACCATCATATATACTAGTATTGTTTTCAATACTTGTAAGGGAAGAATTAAGGGATTGTTTACACATCTACCCAAAAATTAAAACACAAACAAATATGCATCAAACTTAGCATGCAATTAATCACAACACAATATGCTATCAATCAAACAATTCTTCATGCAATTTTCTTATTTATTGTTTTCAACATCATGATAATAATTCAAAACTATTGCAACTTATTTTACAACTTATTATTAAAATTCTCATATCCATATATGATGTTTGATTTTTCAATTTAGTTTTAATTACATATTGATGAGGGACATGTGATAGGATTAAATTATTGGTGCAAGTAGAAAATAAAAGACATGATTATCTTAAGAAGATTATGATTTCTTTTTGTAGATTTAATAGTGTTGGTGTTTGTGCCTTGAATCCATTCTCTGTCAAAGTTGCCAACATAGGAGTCCAAGGCCGCCAGCCTTTATGCTGACGTAGAATGTAGGCCGCTTATTGCTTGTACTCCTTCTTCAATATTTAGTGGATTTCTCTCTTTTGCTCGTGGTTTTTTCCCATAAAGGGTTTTCCGTGTAAATCAGAGCATAGGTTTGATCTATTCTCTATAGCGGTAACTGTGGAATATGATATTCCTCTATCAAATCACAACACTAGATTCACATTATGGTAGGTTAAGATGTAGGCAATTCTTGCACAAATGGATCTGGATGACGTGCTGCTGGAGTTTGATAAGACACTTTCGTCTTGATCACTAAAAGAAAAAAATGTAAGGATCGAAAAGCCCTATCTCAAATCCATCTACATCTATTGAATCAAATTTGCAGGATGTGTTGAAGGAGAAGACTGTTGTTGTTGTATGGTTAAAACTGAAATAATTGTGTATGACAAAAAGTCTAACCAGTAAATTAGTAAATTACACTCAAAGCAACGACTATACTCTCATCGTTTGGTAGAAGGTGTCTTTAGAAGATCACTTATCCACTTTTAAGGAAATTATTTATAATTTAGAAACGTTGGAGGTTAAGTATGATGAAGAAGATTTAGAGTATTTTGTTGTGCTCTTTGCCTCCCTCCTATTAGACCTTTAAAGACACAATTCTATATAGTTGTGAAACTCTTACCATTGATGAGGTTTTTGAAGCTTTATGCTCTCATGAAAGGTTAAAGAATCTTGTGGTTGGACGTGAGTCTCAAGTAAAGTATCTTGATGTTCATGGAAGGGCTCAAGAATGGAGTTCCGGTGGTAATACCAAGGATAGATCAAAATTTGTAAACAAAAATAAGTCTTAAAGGTATTGCAAGAAAAAGGGGCACATTAAATCTAAATATGATAAACTACAGAATAAGAACAAGAAAGCTGTGACAAATCAAAAGGAAAATCAATCAGATAAATCCGATGAAGCCGATGTAGCAAAAGCCAATAGTGACGATGAACTCCTCATCACTTTTAATGACGATCTTAGAGCAAGTGAGGAATGGATTCTTGATTCTGGCAGTACATTTCATATATGTCCTAATCGGGACTGGTTTTCAACATATGAAACTATTTCAAAAGGTGCCATCTGAATGGGTAATAACGCTTCTTACAAGGTTGCAGGTGTTGGAACTATTAAGATTAAGATGTTTGATGGCGTTATCAGGACACTTGGTGATATGAGACATGTGCTTAATTGGAAAAGCAATCTTATCTCTTTGAGTACTCTTGATTCTAAAGGATACAAGTACAATGGTGAAGATGGAGTTTTAAAGATCAATAAGGGTTCTCTTGTGATGATGAAGGGACAAAAACAAAATGTTAATCTGTATGTTTTGCAGGGTTATATTGTTACAGGTGATGCAGCCATCACTTCTTCTTCCTTGTCAGATGATGATGTTACTAGACTCTGGCATATGCGTCTAGGACATATGAGTGAAGCTGGTATGGATGAACTGTATAGAAGAGAATAACTTGATGGGCAAGGCATCAACAAATTAAAATTTTGTGAACTACATCTTTGGAAAGAAGAAGAGAGTTAAATTCATCACATATACTCATAGCACAAAGGGCACACTCGATTGTATACATTTAAATCTTTATGAATCGACTAAAGTGCCATCGAGGGGAGGTGCTAATTATATGTTGCAAACCACTAATGACTACTCTAGAAAACTTTGGGTGTTCTTCTTGAAGTAGAAGAGTGATGTATTACACACATTTAAGGAGTGGAAGATCATTATTGAAAAATAGACTAGGAAATAGGTAAAACAACTTTGCACTAACAATGGCTTGGAGTTTTGTTCAAGTGAGTTTAATGATTTATGTAAGTGAAAAAGGAATTGTGAGGCATTTGACAATTCCTAATACTCCACAACAAAATGGTGTGGTAGAATGGATGAATAGAAAAATTATAGAGAAAGTCTATTGTGCGCTTTCAAATGCTAAATTGTCGAAGTCTTTTTAGGCTGAAGCAGCTTTTTTAACATGCTTTTGCTTTCTAATCAGTCAATCTCCTTCGATTGCTATAGAGAAAAAGCATCCACATGAGGTATGGTATGTTACTCCTACTAATTATTCAAATTTGAAAGTTTTTTGTTGTCCTACTTATGCTTGTGTTGATAATGGGAAACTTGAACCAAGATTTGTTAAGTGTATATTTCTTAGATATAAGTCTGGAGTTAAGGAATAAGTTATGGTGTCCTGAATCGAAGAAAGTCATTATTAGTAAAGATGTTATTTTTATGAAAATGCTATTTTACATGACTTATCTTCTAATAATGCATCTGATAAAGGCCAGCAGAAATCAAGCATGCAAGTGGAGGTTAAGATTAATGTAGGTTCTACACCAAAGCCTAGTTCTCAACCTAGATCACAAGCATAGAGTACCACTGTCTCTACACCACCACCATAATAGCAATATTCCAATGCTAGAGACAGGCCTAGGAGAGAAGTTAGGCCTTTATAGAGATATACTGAGGCTAATTTTGCAGCTTATGCTTTAAATGTTGCAGAAGACATAGATTATAATTTAGAGTCCTCAACTTACACAGAAGTAGTTACTTGTGATAATTCAGGTAAGTAAATGATTACTATGCAAGAGGTGATGGAATCCCTTCAAAAGAATGGTACATGGGATTTAGTGAAACTTTCCAAAGGTAAGAAGATTGTTTGTTGCAACTGAGTTTTCAAGCAAAAGGAAGCACCATCAAATGTTGAAGAACCTAAATACAAAGCAAGACTCATTGCTAAAGGCTACAGTCAGATTTTAGGTATAGACTTTACTGATGTGCTTTCTCCTGTCGCAAAGCACAGTTTGATTCAAGCCTTGCTTGGCATCGTAGCAATGCAAGATCTTGAGCTTGAATAGCTAGATGTGAAGACAACCTTCTTACATAGAGAACTTGAGGAAGACATCTACATGCAACAGCTCAAGGGTTCTGTAGTTTCTAGAAAGGAGGACTATGTTTGCTTGCTTAAAAAGTCACTTTATGGCTTAAAACAATCACCCAGACAATGGTATAAGAGCTTTGACTGATTTATGACTTCTTATGACTATATGAGAAGTAGTTTTGATAGTTATGTTTACATTGAGAAGTGTAGTGATGGGTTTTATGTGTATTTACTCTCGTATATTGATGATATGCTAATAGCAGCCAAGAATAGAGGAGAGATAAGAAGGGTCAAAGCCCAGTTTTGAGATGAAAGACTTAGAGCAGCAAAGAAGATTCTTGGAATGGAGATTCTGTGAGATAGAAAAGCAAGAATGTTGCATCTAAGTCAAAAGGGGTATATTGAGAAAGTTATTCATAGGTTTAATATGTAGAGTGCTAACCTGTTAGTATTCCTTTAATAGCCCACTTTAGAGTTTCATTCGCCTTGTCTCCACAATCAGATGAAGAGATTGACTATATCTTAAGAGTTTCATATTCTAGTGTAGTAGGATCTCTTATGTATGTTATGGTTAGTACAAGACCAGATTTTTCATATGCAGTCAATAGATACATGACAAATCCTACTAAGGGATATTGGAAAGCAGTCCAATGGATTCTCAGATACTTAAGAGATACTACTAATGTTTGTTTACAATTTGGTAGAACTAGAGATGGAATTGTTGGTTTTGTTGATTCTGATTTTGTTGCAAACCTAGATAAACAAAGATCTCTCATAAGGTATGTTTTTACCATTGGTGACTGTGCTATTAGTTGGAAAGTCACTTTGCAAGCTACAGTTGTGTTTTATACTACTAAAGCTGAGTATATGGCTATTACAGAGGTCTATAAAGAACCTTTTTGGTTGAAAGGCTTAAGTGGTGAACTCAGTGATGACTTGAAGATTATTACAATCTTTTGTGACAGTCAGAGTGCAATCTTTCTCACTAAGGATCAAATGTTTCATAAGAGAACATAACACATCGATGTTCGATATCATTTCGTGTGTGAAGTTGTTACTCGTGGAGATATTGCTATGAGCAAAGTCAGCACTCATGAGAATCCTGCTAATATGATGATGAAGTCACTTCCTATAGCCAAGTTTGAGTATTGCTTGGATTTACTTGGTGTTCATTGCTTATTTGTCCCCTTTAGGAGTTTGTGGAAGAGGTGGAGAATGTTTTTTTTATTTTATGTTGAAGATTGGAGTTTGTATTTTTGCTCATGAATTCGTGCAAAGGTAAAGATTGTTGGAGTTTGTGTCCTGAATCCATTCTCTGTCAAAGTTGCCAGTATAGAAGTATAAGGCCACCAGCCTTGGTACAAGCGTAGAATGTTAGCCGCTTGTTGCTTGTTAAAGGCTGCCGGCTTTAGGCCATTTTACATTACAAATTTCCACTTTCCTCTTTTATGAGCACATCACATATATATGTGTGTGTGTGTGTGCGCGCGCTAGATTTTTGAGAGTCAGGTCTTGATTAGTTATTCTTATAGATCTTTAAGTTGTATTGTTGTGTGATTCTCTCAAGAACTCTTGTACTCCTTCTTTAACATTTACTGGATTTCTCTCCTTTGCCCATAGGTTTTTCCCATAAAGGTTTTCATATATAAATCTTATGCATGCTTATTTACATTTGTCATTATTTTTCGCATTTATTATTAACAAATAGGATTAATATTATCTTAATAGTGGTAGTATCTTTTTTAATAGGATTAATATCTTCTATATATGTTAAGTCTTTAAATTAGATTTTTTTTTTTCAATTCTATAAATAGATTAGACTTGGAAAGTAGAGATAGAGATTTTAATGGAATAAAATATTGTTGGTTTTCTATCTTTCCTGGTATTCTATGGAATCCATAGGTTCATAGCATATTGCTTTATTGAATTGGTACATAAGTCAAAATTGCAATGCTTAATCCCATTTCCAAAATTTGAAAAAATTCATACTCTTATTGAGTTTTCGAATTTTGATGTATGTTTATCTATGTATTCTTAGAATCAATAGATATGAAGAAGATCATTTTCTGATAATTGTGCGCGATTCAATAAATGTCGATCTTATTTCAACCATTACTTTTTGGGTATTCATAGAATCAATGGAAGTGATAAATTTATTAATTCTTGTGCTGCATCACATACATATGTCCAAAATAAGCAACTACCCAACTTTAAGCATGCGAACTCATTCTAGCCTTACTTTCATGTCTCACCGTACCATCGATCAAAGGTCCATAATCAAATTTATTTTTTGCTCCAAAAGCACGTGGTTATCACATTTCAAAATCTGTCGGCAATGACACCCTGTCACATGTCCTATTTAAGAAAAATACGCTAAGGCTTATGGAATTAATAATGTGGGTTGGTTGATCTTTATGTTTTGAAATCATTCTTTAATTTTGCTAACTATAAGTGAAGATTCATTTGCTGGACCTAGTTTATTATATTTATAATTTGAATATATTGATAACCTTTAGGTTTAAAAGATTATCCATATTAAAAAAGAAATAGTACCTTATATATTGTTAATCATAATAAAGTTTATCATAAAAATCCAAGGTTTATAAGTCCCAAAAAAGACAAGAATTCAAAACTAATGAAGTTTAGATATAATTTATAGAGTATATGATCAAAATACAAAGTTGGAAAAAAGATCCATAAAAGTCTCAAAAGAATGTAGATCCTTAAAAACAATACACTAAGTGTCAACTATAAAATGATTGAGCATTAATGGGATCATCTGTATATTATATTCGTAAGCCATCTCAGCATAGGTATGATTGAAGTAAAGCTCATCAGCTGAAAAGTTTAAGCTTAAAAGAGCGAGCAACAAAACCCTATACGTTAGAAGCCGCACACAAGGACATATGATGACTCATGCGCATGGCTAATTGTTAATGCAGCAACTAATATTTGTTTAAAGAATTTATTTAAGTGTAAACGAAAAACATGGGAATATTCATGAATTTGGATAATGGCTAGAAACCAATGGCTAATCTTATGCAGTTAACAAAGATCACCGATTCCCCTACATTAACGATCACAATCCACACAAAACGTATTATTTGTAAATCGCATACCTCCACTATTGTGGCTTCTTACTGTCCTCGCCAACCGAAATCCTTAGTGGCTTAAATAATTAATTATCACATCCCCTCAGTAATCTCAACCGTTCACTCATCCTCTCCTAGTTTGATTTAGGACCGTAAATGAATTGAGTTAAGTCGATACAATATCAAGCTCGAACTAGACTTAAATAAAAAACTTGAAGCTCAAACTCGAACTCGATCAAGTTTTGATTTTTAAGATCGAACTTAATTTAATTTAATACTCGATAAACTCGAACTCAACTCGATTAAGCTCGATTATTGTTTTAAATATTGATTTAACTATAAAGAGTATTTAAAACTCGATTCGATTGTAAGTAAGTCGAACTTTCACTAAGTCGAACTTGAATAACTCACGAGCTGTCTCGACTCGCTTACAGCCTTAATGTTACGATGCCAAACAATAACCTTAATTATTTAGTCGAGTTTGCCATTTGTCAGGTTTCATTATTTAATAGCCACACTAACCACAAAGTGACAACATGGGATCATGAGCTGAAACCAAGTAGTTCAAGTCGAATTCGTAAGTTTATTATATGCAAGGAAGGAAACAAAAAGGAGTCATTATATATTTAATAAAATTGACTTATCAACTTTCAATTAAGTATTCTATTTTCTGGCCATTAGTTGAGGCCCAACTCGGGTTGTTATCTATCGATATCTCATTGTAAGGTTTTGTGAGACAATGATTGAAATGTTACTCCTTTTTTTTTTTTTTTTTTTTTTAATGATTCAAATGTTTTCAACAAATTTGCCAAGTGTGCGGGTAAAACAAAGCTCAACAATTGTATGGATGAAAATCTATCAAAATAAAAGAATCTGAAATATGTGATCAGATGTTGGAATCAGAAATAAAGTTAGAACCAGATTTGGAAGAAGTTATACATTTTTTATCTTAATTTACAGGAATGAAAACATAGCTCTGTGATCAAAATGTTAGGGAAATATATTTGACTATTCAATTAAAGTAGGATTTAATTCAAGGGTATATTCCATGAATCACTTATATTTATATGAAATTAGGATTGTTTGTTTCAGCCTTTTGAGCTCGTTTTGGTATTTTGTTTTTTTCGTTTTCAAATAGATATTTGTCAAGAAATAGATGCAAATGAAAAATAAATTTTTACTTATAAGATCAAATAGGTAATATATAAATAAGTTACAGATACTGATCGGATACAGATAAAAAACAGACAATCCAAATGACCCAGGAGCTAATAGAAGCAAGTGGATGAAGTTATTGTCTGCTAATCGTGGATGATTGCTTACGGCTGAGGGTATTCATGTTTAATTTATCTTGTGAACGAAATTTTGTTGATAAGTTTGTTTAATTAAAAACATTAAATGTGTTATATTAAAGAGGTGTTGAGGAAATTGTCGATGCCGTTGTTGTTGACTAAGCTGAAGCTTACAGCTAGTTAACTCCATACTCATGTGTTGGATGTTTTTGCCAGCGCATATCGAACAAATGAATAAAGGAATAATGGTGTCTATATTACTTTAGCTACGCAAGGATGTTTCTGCTGCTGTCAAGCTCAAAGAACAAGGAAAAGTATGGAAGATTTAAATCAACTTGTTTCTTAATCCAATTACTAATGAAAATGGTGCATAACTTAATAAACTGATGGCTGCATGACGCTGCTCTGTTCGGTCTAAAATAAGGAGGAGAAAAGAATGATTGAGCTGGAATTGTTGGTGGCTGTTCTTATAAGATTTGTTTCAGACGCAACGTGAAAGCATTAAGTAATAGAAAATGATTAATTTCAAAACGTGAATTTAATCATATAATTGTTAAATAATTATAAATTCAGAGAGAAAACTCTCTCAATAGGATTTAAAAAGCATATCAAATGTTTTTCATTACAAAGATAAGTCTAAAGGCTTATTTATACTATTACTTGAGGAATTCTAAAAGATAAAATCCTAAAAAAGTAAATACTAAATACAATAGTAATAACAAATAAATTGTATAACCGATAATTAACATAGGAAATAAAAGCTAGTGGCATATTGGCAGTTTCAAAAACTCAAAAGTTAAAACCGTTAATAATAAATATCGATTTTAATTGAAATTTCGCTGTTACATTAGTTTAAGACTATTAAAATGAGGAAGGACAAAATATGACAGCATAGAAGAAGTCGCTAACTGACTATTTGATGGAACATTAAGTTGAATAATTTAGTTTGATTAATGTCTCATCTAGTTTATTCAGTTTTTATTGGAGTGGATTTTGTGGAGGGTACTCCATATCAGTAATTGGAGTTCAACGGTTCGAGATGCTAGTGCCTGTTGCTTTATTTTAAAATCTCTCAAAGGAAAGTAATTAGATGATTTTTCTTTCGGTGAGTGATAAGAGCTATTACAATAAGACCATATAGGATCATTAAAATATATTAACATGAGGAAAGGTATCTCAAAAATAAAAATTTAGATCGAATGTTATTAGATTATAAGATAATTAAAAAATTAATTATTTGCTTTAATATAGTGAAGCTGGTAGAGACAGACACTGCCCAAAACGTTGGATAAATGATGCGAAAAATTTATTGCTTCAGTTATCATTTATATGCTTATTGGTTCGGGACATATCATATGGACATGAATATAAGATATTAAATTACTTTATAATCGTAACTTAGTAATACTGGAGCCTAATAACTTATAGCTACATGCATTTTTAATTGGCGTGGTATATATGGTTGCAGAGATTGGAAATTGCAACTGGCTCACTGATTCTCAAACAATGACCTCATGCGTGGGACCCACAAGCATTCATTTTCATCAACTCTTATGCTGTCCTTCGGTTCCAAAAGTCAAAGCCAATCAATGCAATCACGAGAATTTCGCCCAGGCCCATACTGCATGGGAAATAGTGGCACGTAAAGCAGATGCAGCAAAGATAACATTATATTTCAGAAAATATTTGACAGAACAAGAAAAAGATGTGGATAATTATTTTGTCAAGTCGCATTTAGGCTGTGTAGGGCAATTTGCACATAAATCATAAGTTGTAGGCTAGCATATTTCATGTTGGGGTCAGTGTATTTTCAGAATAAAAACAGAATGGGCCCACGATGAACCAATTACGAGGGGATCAGATTTTAATTAAATTATTAAATATATTGACTTGTGAGTTTATTGTATCTTATAAACGATAAAAATTTCGTTAATAATTTTAACATATGTATGAAATAATTTCATCTAATATATAATAAAGTACTTTGAAAATGTGAAAAAAAAGCACATTCATGGAATTAGAACCTGTGATCATAATTGACATAAATCTAAATATCAAATCACTATTCAATATTTACTTTCATTTTATTATTTATTTTTTTATAATTTACTATAATATATATTTTTTTTTCCTTCTTGATAAAATTCAAAATAATTAAACCTTTCTAGGCCGCAGCCCCGTTCTAGATCCGTCTATTGTTTCAGGTAAAAAAAAAAAAAAGCGCTAAATCAGCATATTTATCCTATGTACGACTTCACCGACACAAGACGTAGGTTTAATATTTGATTCAAATTATTTATACACACGCACACGATTTGGACAGACCCAACAAGGGGAGAGGAAATTTTTTAGAAGTAAATTTTTTCAGCCTTGTAACTTACCGTTTTTATTTTCTCTCGTCTCTTAAAGCTTTTTTTCATGTAGTATATTACTTGAGTCTCAAGACACAAAAAATTCAAGATTGGGCAAGAAGTTGCTGGAAAGATAGGAGTAGAAAACCGAAATGCTCTTAAAAATATAATTGGGTTCTTCTTTTCTTTTCATGTTTAGTCTATGATTATGTTTCTTGAATTTTTGTACGTTATTTTTATATTTATCATAAACTAAATTAAATATTGTGGGATTTTGACGTTTGTTTGGTGATATAATTAATGTATTATTTTATTCCATGTTACTGTTTAATTAGTTGTGATTTTTAATTATACCAATTTCATAATTCATGGTTCCATTCTCTGATCTTATAAATAATGTCTAAAAAACTCGAAAGTGAACATGAATAATTTGCATGAAGTCCAATTAAGATTAATTTTTATGTTGAGTTGGATACATGCATTTTAAATTAATTTTTAGGATTCACTTTCTTAATGCAATTAATGTTAATTTTTTTTGACATACACATATGCATGAACTTCAGTATTAATTATAGTAAAATTTTGTGACAAATTCATTATATATATAATTGATAATTATAGAATAACCACTTCAAAGAGGTGTTTTTGCTATAATTAAGATAACAACAAATCGAAAGGAAAGTGAGTCTTGGGTGGATCCAATTAAAAACCAATTAATTAGTTTAGTCCTATCATAAAAACATGAATCAATTTTTATCAGATGATGGCTTGGTCAAAATCTCATAATTGTGATTAAATGAACTTTACCCTTTTGACATTCATGTTTTAATTAATTTCCATTTTTCTTATTTTTAATTTGTGTGAACAGTTAATTTAGGTTGCCTAGCTAAAGAAAAAAAAGTGTATAATCTATTAATTAGTTTCTACTCCCTAAGGATGGCCTAGTTCTCACTAGTTTTTATTACTATAGCATATGATATGGTCATTTGCCAGTGTTTTTATTGAAAAAGAAGAATATTTTTAGAAAAATTCATGCATGTTAAAAACTCAAAGGGAAAAAATCAAAGAAATCAACACCAATCACCAAAATCCGATAATGTGGCATCGCAAATCAATAAAACCTTGATAATGCATCTTCACAAATCAAGGCAAAATACAAGACATAGAGAGAGCAACTTAATTGTTCGAAATGGGGAGCAGGCCATGGATTTCTTGCGAAATGCATTAAAAATTGTACAAATCCTAGCTTTGACAGATGGAATGAAATCAAGAAATAATTCCTTTTTTTTTTTTTATATGGTCAAAATTAATAAGGGGGCAAATTTGATTTAGGGTTGGGTTTTCATACAAATTAAAAAAAGTTAGGTGTTTCAAAATGAGGAAGAAGGAGGCTAGTAATAGGTACATAGTGCATCGAACTCATCTCTTAAAGAGATGAGGTGATAAATCATTAAACTTGTCTTTCCAAGAAACGAGATTAGTGCAATTCATCTCTTGTAGCAATGAGTTTAATCATTTATGAACTCGTTTTTTCAAAAAATGAGTTTAAGTTGCATAAAATTGGATTATTTTTTTCTCGAATGGCATTTTTGTAATTAAATATTATAAAATTATTTTTCCCTTTTCTCCTTTGCATTGAATAGGTTTACTAAATGTATTTTATGGTATCAATTATAGTGGTGACCATTATACATTGTTCAATCTAAATCAAGGGAGATGAACATTAAATAAATCACACTTTTTGATTTACTATGGCCCTCGATGTAGGTGTACTCGCGTTATCATCTTCTTATTATTTTCCATATATATATGTATATTTTTATTATTTACAAGTCGATAGAATTTTCTTTTCTTTTCCATTACAACGAGAAGGATTATAGAATAATGGGAGAATCATAGGTAATGATTATGTTTATTTCTTAGCTTGACAAAGAGATAAAGGAATTGCAGTTATTCCATTTGGTCTGTATGTATAGAAGAAAATAAAAGTTTAATTACTCATATACTGATCATACAACTATAAGCTTCTGTACATGTTGGTTGGAATTTCTTTAGCATAATTGGCAAATATTTTATTTTATAAGTATTTTTTTTGTTTTGCCAATTTTCAAGTGATTGTTAATAAAATATGTATGCATATATGTATTATATACCAATTGGACTTACTAATTTAAAATAATTCACAAGTACAATTTCACTCATAAATATTGATTTCATATAATAGTGGGTCCATTTCTAGGCTTTCCTTATATATTGAAACTTGTAGTTAGGTTTCCTATAAATACTTATATGTAACCACTAATTTATATTATAATTTAAATTAAATTTTTATATTATTTATTTTGCAAAAAAAAAAAATTACAAGATCACTTTATCAAATTTTGTGGCTGCTTTGTAAAGTTGGGATAAAATTATGATTGTCATTATAAATCCTAAAATAGTAGCTTAATACTTAGAAACTTAGGGTATTACATAAATTGAAAAAGGATAAACTTCAATTTTTAATCTAAATTCTAGGAAAGTTGATATAAAACTAAAATTTATTAGAAAACCTAAACCTACTTACAATGAATTAAAGATTAGAAATTTCTAGATTTTGGAAAAGATAAATATATTAAGAAAATTCTAAAGAAAAGGATTTATTTTACTTGTAAAATAGGTTTCTCATAAAGAATTTTAGTATCCACAATAGCACTTGAAATTAAGAAACATGCAACAAGATAGACAATCATGGTGAATTAATTAATGTGAGTACCTTGAAATGTTTTAATAAACTAGAATACATCAATGGAGTTGCAAATCTAGCCTTATCTTAGGCATATAACCTAAAATATCTAATCAACTAAATGTTGCTCGAAAAGTAACCTAATTAACCACTCATCCCATTAGGTTGAGTTAATTTCTATGATTGCCTAAAATGTTGTAGAACTTCACTAAAGTGAAGAATAGCAATTAGTACATCAATCACATCATGAAGTTATAAATAATACCCCTATAGTAGAGGAATTATGGAAGGTCTTAAGGAGAGAGAAAATATGCTATTCTTAATGATTACGTGGTTTATGTATGAGAGTTAAAACTTGACATAAGAATTGGCAACGGTCCAGTTTTATTCTTACAAGCCATGGGGTGTAGTAATTCTATTAAATGTGTAAATGCCATGAAAGATGAGTTGAAGTCTATGAATCAAAATCAAGTTTGAGAACTTAATAAATTGCCAAAAGGATATACAAGAGTTGGCTATAAATGGGTCTTTAAGATAAAGTAAAACTCAAATGACAATGTTTAATGATATACCGCTAGACTTTTTGCCAAAGGTTTCATTGAGAAGGATGGCATTGATTATAAAGAGACTTTTTCATTAATTTCAAAGAAATATTTACTTAGGATTATTTTGGCTTCAGTTACTCATTATGATTTAAAGTTACATAAAATGCATGTTAAGATTGCCTTTCTTAATGGAGATTTAGAAGAAGAAGTTTATATGGACTCACCTGAAGGTTTCTTAATTAAAGGAAAAGAGCATATGATGTGTAAACTTAAGAAGTCAATAAATGGATTTAAATAATTTTCTCATCAATGGTATCTTAAGTTTAATAGTATTACAACTTCTTTTGGCTTTAATGATCGGTGCATATACATGAAGATTAGTGGGAGCAAGTTTTTTTTTAGTCCTATATGTTAATGATATCCCGATTGGTGCTAATAACCTAGGTTTATTACATAAAACCATGAATTTTCTTTTGAAGAGCTTTAAGATGAAATATATGAGAGATGCAACATATGTGATAGGAATTTACATACTTTGTAATAGATCACAAGGATTGTTAGGTTTATCGCAAAAGACTATATATCAATAAAGTTCTAGAAAATTTTAAGATGGACAAATGTTTAGTAGGCATAGTTCTAATCAGAAAGGAGATAAATTTAGTAGCATGCAATGTCAAAGCATGATTTGGAACGAGAACAAATGACAAGAATTCCTTATGCATCTATTGTTAGGAGTTTGATGTACCTTCAAACTTGTACCAGACCCGAAATCAGTTTCAGTATTATGATGTTAGGTAGATATCAAAATAGTCCAAGATTATATCACTAGAAAGCCACCAAGAAAGTTATGAGATACTTGTAAGGAACGAAGGACCATAAACTCACTTATAGAAAAGTCCGGCCAATTTAAGGTGATTGGTTATTCAAATTTAGATTATGCTGGATCTATTGATATAAGAAAATCCAATTTAGTTACCTATTCCTATTAGCTAGAGGGCAATCTCATGAAAAAATGTGAAGCAGTTTGTCATTACTGTATTGACTATGGAAGTAGAATTTGTGCTTGTTTTGAGGCTACAATTCATGTTTTATGGCTGGTGAATTGTATTTCAAGACTTTAAGTTGTCAAAACTATTAGTAGGTCGCTAAAATTTTGTATGATAACTCCATAATAGTCTTCTTCTCAAAGAACAACAAGTGTTTAAAGGGTTCAAAGTACATGGAGATCAAATATTTGGTTAAAGAAGAATTTCATAAACAAAGGGTGTCAATCGAACATACTAGTACAAAACCAATTATTGCAGATCCATTAACAAAAGGATTATCACCTAATACTTTTAGAGAGCATGTTGAAGCTAAAAATTAATTATGTAGTATATGAAAGGGACTATATCGAGACAACGACATACAATAACCATGACTCTAGTTAATTTTTAGTTTTATAATATGATATAAATGTATATTCAATATAATGAAGACCTAGAATAATGTTATTGTGAACATTATATTTATTCTAAGTTATTGAAGAAGCATACACGAGCCAAATGGGAGAATGTAAGGAATCGCGGCTCAATATACGATATTTTATTTGAAGAGTTATAACTTTTCATAATGGGTATTGTGATATAAGATATCCCCTATCGTTTTGTGAAGAGGTATAATCCTTCTCCTGCTTTTTTATATTTGTACAAGAGTGGACATTAAAATTTAAGTTTTTAGTCTTACTTTTCACTATGAAAAAATCCACTATTACAAATTAAGGGAAAGGAAGATAAATCATTCCTTTTGGTAAAATAAGGTTGGATTAGAAGAATAAGATGTCTCTTAAGAAAATCAAGTATCTTTACTCTTAGAATTCAAAATAATAGCTAGATAAAGTATGCATCCTCTTCATTTATTTATTATGAAAATCATGAAGTTCAATAATTGATTTGATGATGTAATTATATCATGTAAATCATGAAATTTGATTTACAAGAGATTGATGGTGGAAAATGATGAGAACGAAACTTCTTGAATTTCTTCCCACTTTTTTACTACAAGAAAATTGACCTTCAGAAACAGAAATCCTGTGATGAAAAATTAGTGAAGTTATATCTTTACAAATAGAATCAATGGTGATAATTTTTGCAGTAAACACTTAAATTTAGAGATATAAATTCTATATGTAAAACCCAATTTTATTGTAATTTTTACGCATATATGCTATATATTATTAAAATACTATATTGTTTAGAGTTAATATCACAAATGATACTTGAACTTTGAGAAATGTGCAATAAGGTACCTAAATGTTAAAATCAATCAATTTAATACCTAAACATTAACATTGATTAATTTAGTACCTAAAAAGTGCTTTTCATGAACTCAAATAGTATATCTGCTAAGTTCTTTTATATACTAAATTAATCAATATCAAAATTTTTTAGGTATTAAATTGATTAGTTTCAACTTTTAGGTAATAAATTGATCGATTAGTTTCAACTTTTAGGTAATAAATTGCCAAAGTTGAGTTACCATTCATGACATTATTCCTATTATTTAATATGTGAACATCCATTGATTTCTTTAATATGCTCCCACCATTACTCAGATGTAGTTTCCTTAATTTATTTTATTGATTAGTTTTCAATTTTACATGTATTATTCGCCTATTTTTGAACAATTTTTACAAAAATATGTATGTATTACTCACTGTACATACACAAAAATTCAACAAACTCTAAAAGCACAATTTTGACTACAAATATTAGTTTTACTATCTTTAAGTTTTGTTATCTCTTAGAACTCCAAAATTGAATTTTTGATAAAAATCATTACCTTTGATACATGATTTTAATTTAATTAAGCCATTTACAATTCTAGTTTTACAAAATTAACTTTATATGGCCACTACTTCTACTAGCTTGGTTACATCATAACAGTTTGAATTAATTTGAGGAAAAATCAACTATTGAAATATCACATTACCTAACTTAGTAGTTGATAGCTTGGGGTATTACGCCAAGATTAGTAATGATAAGTTGTAATTTTACATTTATCTTAGAATGATATTTTTAGCTTTAATGATGAAATTTTTATGAATGATTATAAGAAATAATTCTTAATTAGTTTAATTGTTGATTTTAAGTTTTAGAAGGTTATTTGAGCTTAAAAGAAGGAATTTTGATGAATTAAAGCAAGTTTTTTCTCAAGATGAAGAAACTTGGAAAAATGCAGTCTACACAAGAGGGTACATGAGCCGACTTATGTAGGAAATAGAATGTAGTATATGAGTAGCAACACAAGTGATATCGAGATTCGTGCGAGAAAAAAAGGGGTATTATGTATGCCCACACAAGAGAGAACATGAGCCATGTTTGGGTTTGTGATGAAGTTGTTTTTGTGCATAAAAGTGTATTTTTGCATATTACACGAGTGATTACACAAATTGTGTTGCCGTTCATGTTGTGAAATTGCAATGTATCTTTTCATCCTTATCCAAGCTTATCTTCAAAATATTTTATCAAGATGTGTCTTAAACTTCATCTTAACACTTATGAGAGAGGAAATAAAAGCGTAGAGTCCTATTTGGATGAGAAGAATAAGATTTACAAGGAGATTTAATAAGACAATATAAAAAAATTTAAAAAATATTCCACAGAAGAGAGAGAGAGAGAGAACAATTTTTGACATATTTTCACGTGGAGATATTTGAGAGATCAAGAATTTTTAGAGTGAGAATAGAGAAAATATTCAAGAGTGTTATGCTATTGAAGATTTACAATACTGGAGTTATTAGATGAACACCATAAAGGGGTTTCCTTGTTTATTTGCTTTTCTAGTATTTGTGTTTTCATTATTTTAACTATGAAAGAGTAGATAATTGTTGCTCTAGCCTTAGAAGAAATCTAGTTTATTATGTAAAAAGGATTATAATAGATTAGTTTTCTTGAATTTATCTATGTGTTTTTATTGTTATTAAATTGATATTTTCTAGCATATTGATTTAATTATCATATTTCAATAGGTTAAGTGATAAATTGCTTATATGAATAAATCTTGCATAGATGAAAAGCATTGCATGCACGCCTAGAGATAGGGTGCCATAATTCTTCCATATTAGAATTAAGATATAGAGTTAGGTTTTATTTCTAATAAGGGACTTATTTATGTTTAATGTGATTTCTAAATTGCTATTAATTGAAAGGGATTTTAATAGACTAATCTAAGGTAAGTGTTTAGTAATCTTGATAAAGATATTAAACTAATTTAGGAATCTTACCATTTAAGATAAGTAATTTATGATTTGAATTATCTTTTTAGGGTTAAAGTTACGTGATAAGTAGTGGTGATTCAAAGGGTTAGAGTAAGTTGTAAATATGATATTTTAAGAAAAGTAATATTAAATCTTGATAATTGATATTGATATGATTATTGGTAAATTATTCATAATATGCGTTTATAATAATAATTGAATTCATTGATATTTTTAGGATTAGATAATAGAATTAAGGTAATTACTAGTACTTGAAAGAGATCCCCGAGGAATGATATCCGATATTAATTACTATACTATATTTCAATTGGTATACTTGTCAATAGGGTGGTCATAGAATACGATAGATATTGGATTTTAATTTGGTTGTACCAATTAACTTCATTAATAAGTGTTGAGTATACTTAAAAGAAGTTGGAGACAGATTAATCGTTCAATGATCTTTATTTGGAGCCCATCAAATTAAATCTTCTTAAATCAACTTAGTATACAAGTGGATGTATCATCCACGAAGGAGTCAACCTAAATAAATGGTGGAACATTGCCCCATATTTTGATATAACAATATTTTTCCCTTCACAAATAAACATCAAGTCATATATGTAACATATGGTTGTCACGTATAATGCCATCATGTTGAAAATTGCACACACATATATCACATACTCTTCATTTTATATAAATTTTAATAACTATTTTATATTTTATATTAAGGGATTGATCTCTTCTAACCTCCTAGCGGTTCAAGAAGTAAATATAGATGTATATTATGTATTGATATTTCACATGTTATTTATGTATAATTTAGAAACTAACAACGTTTGTATTATTACATAAAATTTTGTCTTTGTGACGGATCATTCAGTATGTTAAACTGTAAAAATCTAGAGATGGATAAGATCATGATCATGGATACATGAATTAAGTGAATAGTTGAATACTGAGGATAAACTACAGAATTATTCAAACAAATTGTAGCTATCATTATGACTAATTGCTACTTCATGTCCAATAACTGGTAAACCTACTCAATCTAATTTATGCTACGTGTCACATCTCAGTCATATTTGCACAATATAACAAAGTTAGTCGAAGCCAAGTTTTGTTGAACGTCTAACATTGAAATTTTTTTTTTCTTTTTGTAATTAGGGGAGAATGAAGGGTTTTCAATGATCCTTGTGATATTTCATGATGTCGAACTAATTATTATTGGACAAAGGCATCAGATAGGAAGGTGAGAACCACATATAACCACAACACAAGAATGAGACCTACTATGATTTCATTCTTTTCTTCAAAATTATTTTGGAACAAAACCAATTAAAGTTTGTTGTATCCAATTTATTATTATATTACTATTTCAATAAGTAAAAATATGTCACGTGTTATAAATTTAATTTTAGTATAAGTAATAAAAATAGCATATGATATATTATTGTTTGATGAAACAGTAACATTATGATGGGTCAACAAATATTATCCAGAACAAGACTATTGCGCGGTTGATTAGACTTTATTACCTCGTACCCACGAAACATGTCTCGGCGGCTAGCGAAGAAAGACACCCTAAGAAGTTTGACCATGCATGGCACAATTTTATAAAGAACTAATAACGGGGGGTTGTAAGTCCATGTGAAAAAAATATTTTATATGATTACTAGATTCTTTCCACTTGTTTATTATTTATTTATTCACTCTCAAACGTGTCGAGAACTGCACTGTAAATTATTGTAAATCATGTACCTGTTTCCAAACTTTTACGTTGGTTACACGATCCAAGCGAGTTGTTTTTCTTCTCCAATATGACGCGACAGACTACTGAATTTTATTCGAATTTTAATTCCAAAATTATATTAATTTGAACAAGAATAACGTTTTCAAATAAATATAATCCACATGAGCTTATATGAATCAATTTTAAGTTTGTTAGATCATTCACATCCCATAATTCTTTTACAAAATTATTAAAATATCATATTAGTACTCTCTTTTTAAAAGATTTTATCATTTTATTCATAAAATTTTTTACATAAATTCTTTTACTTATTTTTATCTATTTATAAGTACCATTTATTTTATATGACACTTTTATATTTCCATAACAATAACAGTGACGATGATAATAATAACAATACGGAGAAATTCACAATATCTTAAAAAAGTTAAAAGGAATTCATGAACTCAAAAAGTGAAATCAATGCAGTCATGATTATTTCACCCAGGCCCCTACTGCATGGCAAATAGTGGCACGTAACGCAGAGGCAGCAAAGATAGCATTATTCGTCAGAAAATATTTGATAAAGCAAGTAAAAGAAGTAAGTTTAATATTTTATTCGAATTATATATATATATATATATATATAGGATTTGGACGGACTCAACAAGAGGAGAAGAAAATTTTGAGAAGTAGATTTTTTCAGTCTTGTAACTTACTGATTTTATTTTTCTCTCGTCTCTTAAAACTTTTCATTCATATAGTATTTATTTGAGTCACAAGGAAAGAAAGTTCAAGATTGGGCAACAAGTTGCTGGAAAGATGGGCGTAGAAAACCGAAATGCTGTTAAGAATATAACTGGGTTCTTCTTTTCCTTTTATATTTAGTATGATCATGTTTCTTGAATGTTTGTAAGTTGCTTTTATATTTATCATAAACTAATTTAAATATTGTGGGATTTTGACATTTGCTTGATGATATATAGTTAATGTGTTATTTATTGTGTGTTATTGTTTAATTAGTTGTGATTTTCAATTATACCAATTTCATAATTCATGATTGTATTTTCTAATCTCATAAATAAAATCTGAAAGGCTCGAGGAATATGAATAATTTGCATGAATTGAGCTAAGATTAATTTTTATGTTGATATGGACACATGCACTTTAAATTTAATATTTACAATTTAATTTCTTAATGCAATTAATTTTCATTTTTATAACATACCTATATGCAGGAACTTTAGTGTTAATTAGAGTAGTAAAATTTTGTGAGAAATTTACTATGTATAACTTGTCATTATAGATTTACCACTTGAATGAGACGTTTTAGCTATAATTAAGATAACAAGGACTCAATTGGGAAGTAAGTTTTAGGTGAATCGAATTAAATTAGTTTAATCATATCGCAAAAACATGTATTAATTTTGCCAGATGACGGCTTACTCAAAATCACATGTTAGTGACCTTTTTCCTTTTTCGCATTCATATTTTAGTTAATTTCCACTTTTCTTAATTTCAATTTTGTGAACAATTAATTTAGATTACCTAGCTAAAAAAGCTTTATAATCCTGTAATTAGTCTCCAATCCCTAAGGACGATATAATTGTTATTGGTTTTTATTACTGTTGTACATGATGTGGTCACTTGCTAACGTTTTTATTGAATATATATATATATATATATATATATATGTTTAGAAAAATTCATGCATGTCAATAACTCAAAGGAAAAAAAATTAAAGAAATCAACACAAATCACCAAAATCCAATAATGCAGCATTACAAATAACAAAACTTGACAATGCATCTTCACAAATCAAGAAAATTACAAGACGAATGTAAGAGAACTTACTTGTTCGAAATGGGCATATAAGTAAGGATTTCTCACAAAAAGGGTTAAAAATTGCACAAATCCTAGCTTTGACGGATTGAACAAAATCAAAAAATAATTTGTATGAATTTAGTCATAATTAACAAGGAGGCAAATTTGATTTAGGGTTAGGGTGTTTGTACAAATTTGGAGAAATTAAGGGTTTCAAAATGAGGAAGAAGAAGGCTAGTAGTAGTATGCAGTGCATCAAACTCATCTCTTAAAGAGATGACGTCATAAGTGATTGAACTTGATTTAAAGAGACATGTTCAATCACTTATAAACCCGTTTTTTTAAGAAACGAATTTTAGTTGCTTCAAATTAGAATTATAAATCCCTAAATGACATTTTTGTAATTAAATACTAGAAGATTATTTTTTTTTTCCTTTTCTCCTTTGCGTTGAATAGGTTTACTACATGTTTTTTAATTATCAATTACAATGGTGACCACTATATATTGTTCAATCTAAAGCAAGTGAGATGAACATTAAATAAATTTTTACACTTTTAGCTTTACGACCTCGATGTAGTGTAGCATGTTATCATCTACTTATTATTTTTCCATATATATATATATTTATATTTACAAGTTGCTAGAATTTTTTTTTTCTTTTCCATTACAATGAAAAGGATTATAACATAATGGGAGAATCATATGTAATGATTATGTTTGTTTCTTAGCTAGACAATGAGATAAAAGGAATTGCAATTATTCCACTTGGTCTCTCTATATAGAAAGAAGTAAAAATTTAATTACTCATATACCAATCATATAGCCACCAAGCATCTGTATATATTAGTTAGGATTTCTTTGACATAATTGGCTAATATTTCGTTTTATGATTATTTTTTTATTTTACCTATTTTAAGTGATTGTTAATAAAATGTGTATGCATATATGTATTATAATTTATACACCCTATGGATTTACTAATTAAAATATTTCAAGAGCACAATTTCACTCATAAATATTGATTTTATATAATAGTGGGTCCATTTCTAGGCTTTCCTTATATATTGAAACTTGTAGTTGAGTTTCCTATGAATAGTGATTTGTAACTACTAATTTATATGATAGTTAAACTAGATTATTTATTATTGCAAAACAAACTTTATAGGATTACTTTACCAAATTTTTGTGGCTACTTTGTAAAGCTAGGATAAAATTATGATTGTCATTGCAAATCCTAAATCAGTAGCTTGATACTTAGAAACTTAGGGTATCACATAAATTGAAAAAGGATAAACTTAAATTTCTAATCTAAACACTAGGAAAATTGATATACAACTGAAACTTATTTAGAAAACCTAAACCTTACATATGTCTAGCTGCTATGATAAGACTTTAGTCTTCTAAGGAGAAGCTATAAATTAATTATACTAATTAAATGGATTGGTAACATAGGAGATTATTATAGTAGCCTGGTTGGCTGGGGGCTTATAAAAGTAGTGAAGCTAGTATGAGATGAGTATGTCCTAGAATATAAAAGAATATGGGTTATTGCACTTTGTTATGTGGTCTTGTGTGATTTGACATGTTTCTATTTGCAATAGATTCGTTTAGTTGCAAGCAAATTTGCTTAAACATATTAGGACTTCTTTTCCAGGTAAATCAAAATACGGTGAATTAAAATATTGGAGATTGTACGATCCGAATCATGCATTCCCTCATTAGACAACAAAGATATGCAATAGAGACTATTATGTCCTTTTGGGTTATGGAGTGTGACAATTTGGATGGTATTAGAACATAGATTTAAAGATCCATAAACTTAGGAAACACAAGTGAGATGTAAGTTTCATTGAAATTTAACAAGCAATCACACATTAAACAAAAATAGACATGTTATATGTAATTAAAAGTAATATTCAAGAAATATAAAAAACTACAATTAATAGAATGAACAACGATTCAAAATAAACCCAAAATATCAAAGTCCGTTATGCTAATTTTGTGATGGCTGTGCTATAATAAAATATCTAAATCCTCGTAAGAAACAATATTGCCAAATGAAAATGAAAAGCAAAATGAAGAACAATCATGATATCATAAACATCTAAAAATTAAAAGTTTATCTTGTTAATCCTCTATAACATGATAATAAGACAGTAAAAAAGGAAGGAGTTAAAAAAAAAAGATTTATAATACCCATCTTATTTAATAATATGAATGGGTATTAACATTTAATAACATGTAATTAAAATGATTAACAAAGTCATGCAAATCTTAGATAAAAAGATATACTAAGGCAGCTTTTGTCACATTTGAGGCTACTATGGTAATAGATTATAATTGATATTATAATACAAGCACTAAAGTGACGGATATAGATGCATAGATAAACGTGGTTTGGCACAAGCAAGAAGAGGGTGATCAAGGGCAAGGTCATCCATTGCTTCAGCTAAATTGATACATGATATGTTTGATGGTTTGCTCCAATAAAACCCTTGAATAAGCCTAGCAAGAAGCATGACAGTCATAGTTGTGCCTAGTACAGTGCCAATGCAGCCACGCCTGCCGGTACTAAATGATATGAATCGCAAATCCTTCTCAATCAGCACCACTTGGGTAGTTTCACTATTAATGTGTCGCTCTGGCTTGAACACCAACGGATCTTCCCAAACCATTGGGTTTCTACCTAAACCAACCCGACTTAATAATATATGGCTCCACTTTGGAATATTGTAGCCTGCGACAATCGTGTTTGATGTGGCTACATGGGACATTAAAAGGTGCAACAGGATGGAGTCTAAAAGCTTCTCTAGCACAGCCTTGATGTAGTTGAGACTAGGGATGTCAGATTCTTGGACTACCGCTCCTTTCCAACAACTCTATCTATTTCTTCCATTGCTTTTCTTAAAAGCTCAGGTTGATTCAAAAGTTCGGCCATTACCCATTCCACTACATTTGATGGATTATCAACTGTCGCCATCATAATCTCCTGAAAAATATTTACCCAATTTTTACACGAGATTATATACATGTGTCAAATTAGTAAAACCTTGTGTTTCATATTTACACATATTTATAGTAAGGAATCAAATGAATCATATGTTAATTTCTCAATTGGCAGCCAATTGGTGATGGTGTAATATGTGCTTAAAGGTATGAACATAAATATCGTAATAATATGAGTCAGTTTATTTCATCATATTCTGGTTATTTTAGTATTATATTTTTATCATTTTTAAAACAATGAAAAACTAACAATTTTTCTTATAAATAGACTAAACATATACCATATTGATATGATATAAATATGATACTGATAAGTTACAAATATAGATCTGATAAAAATCCGACAATCTAAACAAGCTATAATTTCATGTATTGATCCACTGTAGCAAACACACTCCTTGCATAAAAATCCTTGAACTTTAAAAAAGAAAGTTTTCTTAGTTATAACTTTTGAAATTATTCATGTTCCAAAACTATGTTTAAGCCCACAATCATTGTTATTTATGTGCCTTTTTAGCAAAGCTGGATTATTTGTATATACTTAGGTGTTATGTGGAGTTGAAATCCTTTATGAAAGTTTAAGGGTCGACCTGATTGGTTTAAAGAGGGATGGATATTTGATATTTCATCTGGCACAAAAAAACGTTTAAAATCAAAAGGAATCTTAAATTTTTCTATTGAAGAAAATGTTACAAGTATAATCCTAATTAATGTAAACTCGAGAATGAAAAATGTCATAATCAAATCCATTATCCTTACTGTTATTTGGCCGTGGATTTCTTGTGGGGTCAGTAATGGTCTCCCATCGACATCTTTTAGACAAATGAGAACATCAAGCAAGTCCTGAGGCTGTTTCCCATCAGCATTATCATTGAATGTTGCAGCATGTTTCCTCCATTGCTTGATTCTCTCATTTATGATTGGCTCATGCAAGTTATTTATAGTCATCATGGTTCGCTTCACTATTTTTTCATGGCCATCCAAGTTAAGACCTACTAAAGAAGGAAAATAATCAGAGATGCAAAATGCATATGTATATTTAAGGGCATCGAATAATGCATCAACATGCTGTTTCTCTTTAACATTTGGTCCTCCATCTTCTCTTTCTTCACCAAAATACCTTATTCCAAAAACCAATTTCCTCGCTACGTTTGTAGAATAGTGTCTCGTAGCAATTCGCAAATTCACTAAGCTATTATGTGAGGTCTTGCATTGATTCAAGACATACTTGACAAGGTTGTCTGCCTCTTCATCTCTTTTATTTTGGAGCCATTTATGTTTTGAATGGCATAAGATTTCTGAGGACAAGACTCTTTTCATTTTCTTCCATTGTTCCCCAAAAGGTGTAAGAGCAGTGGTGAGGTAACCATTGCTAAATGTTTGCGAGGCAAATGAACGTGGCCTTGATATGAACAAGGCATCTTGATTTCTCAAGACTTCTCTGGCAATTTTTGGACAACTCACGGAAATTACATGAGTATTACCTAAAAGAAAGCATGCGATATTGGTATTTTTCTCCTCCATATAGCGATGGATCCATCTAAAAACGGGTTTATTGCGAATCATGTAAGGAGCACATCCAACAAGGGGCCATGGGGTTGGACCGGGAGGGAGGGGCGGTTTGGGTATGTTTTTTGGTGCCATATGCTTAGTACAATTTCTTTTGGACTGGACCAGCTTGAAATATGTCATGAATGTTATCAAGGGAGCAAGAAGAAAGCAATAAGGGAAGTGGCCGAGGTTGTGTGCGGAAACATAGGGATGCTGTCCATTTTTTGCTCTTAGGTTGTCTAATATGCAAAGAAGTGGGACAACTCGTGGACGAGCTGGAACGCTAAATGGCCATCAATATATATAGAGCCATCGTCACATGACCCTGCAAGATCCTTCCTTGTATCACAGTATAAAAAAATATTTCTCACATATATTTAAAGCAAAAGAAAGATTGTTCACACAGGCTTGCTGACACGACCGAAAAACACGGTCCACTATCTCAAGACATAATATTGAAATACAACTGAGAAACAAAATAAAAAATATATATCTAATTAATAGATAATCATGTATGCCAATAAAATTGTATACAAATATCATGTCTCACAAGATAATCGTGACAATCTACAATGAGTACTCTCGGAAACAAAACCCTTGTTGACAATATTCTTAATATCATAGATTATTCTTGAAATATCTAGAGCATACTATCAAGAAAGAAATTGAACCTTTAAAAATAAAAAAGTTCATACCTATCAATTTACTTTAATAAGAACGCAAGTCCTCAACAGCATCGCATAGTAGATATCCTTAAACTAGTTAACAACTAGGAGTGTTTATACAAAATAGTATCAAATCCATTTGGTTCAATGTTTTTCATCTGTTTGGCATATGTTTGGTGTTGGATGTTTGTTAAAAATAGGTTGAAGAAAGATGAGAAACTAGATTATTCATATATAGATCAAATATAGATGTGAATAAAAAATGGATAAATCTAAATAGGTTTGAATGCTAACATTAGCTAAAATCTTTTGAAAGCAAAAGCCTATAGTATGACCGTCAAGCTAGAGTTGGGGATTCTGCACTGACCATTAGTGCAAGGGTAATCCATTAAGTAATATCTAATTAAAACCCCTAAAATGCCTTTTATTATTTCTTTTACCTAACCTCATGGTACCTCAAACATACTCACGGATCCATGAGCTCAAGATCATACCCTCGGTGTAATAATTGATCGTGGCTCCCGAGTAATGCACGGCACTCCCTATGTCACTTAGAGATTGAATGATAGTTCTAGACTTAGATAGTCTCTAAGCCTTACTATGCAATCATAATGACCTGATTATCATGTAAGATTTTATGCAATACATGATTTATTTGAATTAACACTTGGATAGTTACTTTATCCAATTTAAAGCTGACTAAACAATACTTTAAAAACACTTAGGAGATGATGTACACAAATACGATAACAATTCAACAAAAAAACTTTATACAAGATGGTATTCATAGCATATCACAAGCTATCATCATTCATAGCATGAATCAAATTCATTTCACATGATCAAGAAAGATCCCATTATCGTTATTTTTCATTGGTTATTCCAAACATAAGTTTAGAGTTTACAATTAGAATAAATATCACATTTGTACCCAACTTTATCAATTTTTGCAATAATCACATGAAGTTTGAAAGCATCAATTTGGTACATAAACTTTGTTCAATTTTATAATTTGGTACATGACTTTTATCCATTTTTTATAATCAACTACTTAAACTTTATATATTTTACAACTAACTTTCAAGTTTGAGTATTTATGTTGCCAAAATTGTGATCTTACTATTCACCATAATGTATAAAATTGTACAAAACTGATAAAATCATAAATGTGTAGAATGATATATCAAAATTCAAAATTCTACCTAAAGTCTATACCCAAACAATTTCACATTCATTTTATTTAAGAAAAAATATATAAAATCATAAACTCATATAATTGAATATATGACTTGCTATTTTAACAATTATGACTACAAACATACAAATGACTTCAAAAAGTTGTTTGTAGTTGTTTGACTTTTAAATTTCAAATAGTTAATTGTAAAAACAATAAATTTTAAGTATCAAATATGACATTTACCCCTACACTTATGCATTGAAAAGTATTAGCCTATCCTATTTGAATGGCACCTCAAGATGTAGAAAATATGGAGAGTTATTTGGAAGCCCTTGGTTAGGCATTCGTATAGCTCTTGCTTAAGTGGAATATATATTACCTTGGACATCCATATGAATCTTGATAGGATAAGTTTTATTCACGGTTCTGAACATTTTGATTTGTAACAAAAATATATCTAAAAAAATTTTGTACCTCAAAAATATCTTAACTTTTAAAAAGTTTTACCTAAAATATATTTAACCAGATTTTGAACTTTTTTTCAGCTAAAAGCTGACATGTAAGCAAAATTCATTAAAAAAATTATTTTTTTCCATCAACGTTAGCATTTATTATTATTTTTATTTATTTCCCCTCTTTGTCTCCCTTTTGCGCACACTTCTTCTTCTTCCCCAAATAAAAAAAAAAAAAAAAACTAATCTAACTATTAAAAATTATAGTCCTAAGTGATATAGCTTTTAAAGTAAGCTCAAATTCAAAATTTTAATCACGACTTAAATCGAGGTTGACTTGGGTAAGACGTAGATATACTCGTCGAGGTCGAAGAACATCCAGTCGGCCATGAACTTGTACCGATGAAGGATGAAGTACCCAAGCTCCATCCATGGCTTCAGTAACTCCAGAACCTCCGTACTGTGGTGACCCGCAGAAGAGGTAATCGTACTTAGGTTTCTTATCCTTCTTCTTCAAGTTGCGAATAGCAGTCGAGACCTATATATACATTTTCTGGAGTTAATAGACAATTTCAAATAATGTAATTAATGTCAAACTATGCTTTTTAAATATCTATTATAAATAGAGAATACTATATGTATAACCAAAATATGTATTATCATGCACAATATTTAATGTAGCTCTGTGTTAAATATCAAGATATATCACTCAATGTACCTATAGAAAATGTATGAGATGTCTGTTATATACAGTTATATATGCGTACAGTCATACTAATATGTAATATATATTAAATTGTTTCGATGGAAGGGGATGATTCTCTCTCATAAATTAGACTTGCAAAGAATCGTCAAACTAAAATATTGTTTGCCCTGACGAGCGACCGATCGCGGAAGCAGGGTGGGACTGCATAAAGGATTTAGTCTGTCGTGAATTCGTTTTACTTTTAATTATAAAAAAAAAAAAGTAATGAAGACATGTTATAGTACAAAGGCATGCCAGCAAGACTCTCATAACTAATGCTATTTTGTCTTATAGACGGTTAATTAAAAAGACAAGAGATTCTTTGCATTATCGCCAGGGCGCGATCTGCATCCTCGGACATTATCACATAAAATTATTTTTTTAAATTTGACTACAAATCATTGATATAAAGTCACATAAGAAAACTTAAGTTATATTACTTATGAGCTAAAGAAATTACATGGAGATACCTACCATAACACATCATCATATTGTGTGAAATACCTAAATTCTCACCTAAGTTAGAAAGTGAATTTAGATAAATTAAATAAATTAAGCAAGTTATATAATGTAATTAGATAAGTTGACATAATTAAATTAGTAAATAGACTAAATTAAATTTGAGATTTCAAATAACCTTTTTAACCATCTATTCATCTCAATAAACTTCTTCAATATATCAAATCATTCAATTCTTTCAAAAGTATTCATTTAAACTCCTTTTTCTTCCATTATTGAATCCTTAAACCCTTAAACATGTTATTTAAATGTTTAGTAGATTTCTAAACCTCTAAACTTTAGTCCAAAATTCCATTCCTTTAATCCTCATAAATTTTGAATTGAAGTGCTTATTTATAAATATTAGTTCTTAAGCTTAAGCTCAAATTAAATACTAATTTGGTATAGACTAAACTCCTAAACCAAATCCTTATTCCAAGTAATTCATTTTAACATATCAATTCTCAAACTACTTTCTAATTACTTTTGATATTCAAATTAATCATCTGGAAAAATATAAACATAATATCCTTACCCTCAAATACCTAAAATTCTTATCCTTACCTTTTCATTTTCATTTTCCACCTGCCACCTTTTCTTCTTCTTTTCCTTTTCCATCTTTTCTTTTGGTTCTCTTTTCTTCTTCTTCTTTTCTTTCTCAATTTCCAACCTCAAATCTCAATTTTCAAGAGGATCATATGGGAAATCACAGTTAGAAAACAAGATAAGTGATGAAAAACTAAGCTTAAGATAACTTCAACAACAAGAAAAAAAGATCAGTAACTAGAATTTTTAAACAAGTAAGTTGTTGTTTTTTCTTCT
>JAMXBD010004551.1:0-55512 GCA_024138025.1 Combretum micranthum | reverse complement strand
CACATTAGTAGTTCATTCCTAAATCATTCATGCATGAATCACTAACTAGGAACATTTCTTATCAAAAGCAAAGCACATTTTCAAAGATGGATCAATTGCGGGACAGAACTGATCCCACTGTTCCGTGACCTTATTATTTTCAAAACTTGGATTTAATACTTGAATTAGATAGATCTTTCGAAGTAGATGAAGATCGATATAAAGTTTGCGAAATTCCGAGTTAAAATGACAAAGTTATGGCCGTTTTAAGTCGGAACTTCCAAATATAGCGAGAAATCCGAATTCAACTAGTCTAGATGTATAGTTTGATTTAATTACATGGTGAGAATCTCATAGGGATTATTCTTGATTGGTAGGTGATTCCGAGCAGGACGACTCTCTACCACCCGATTATTATTATTAAGGAGTTTGGTGACCCATGGCCGAGTGAGTTTACTTCCACTCTCAATTAATGCTTGTGAATGTAATGTAGTGGCACTAGTGATGTAGGTAAAGATAAAAGCAATTGTACAAGCATGATGGGGTACGTGGGAAGTATTTATGTTGTTGATTGTTGATATGTGAAATGGAGCTTAAGGTATATCGAAACCGGGTGTTAAGATGTTGACTGTTTTACTAGAATCTTATGATGAATGTCTGCGAATACTTGTTGGTCACTTAAAAGAATTGAATTAATGACTATTCGACTCCGACTATAATCTGAACTCATTCATGTCATAATGGGGTTGGAGCATTCGCATTGGTTGGTTTTTCGTGACCCATAAAACGAATGTGAGGTTAATCGTGATCCATAAAACGAATGTGAGGTTAATCGTGATCCATAAAACGAGTTCCTAATCAGTTGACCGTGAGCTTAAACGGCGTCGTACCGCAGGATTCGTTAATCTGCTAACCCGGGATGGAGGGCGCAAGTCCATCCACATATGATTTCCGGTTGGTCATATGTTTGATGATTTCATTTATATGGTGCATGCACTTGCTTGAATAATTACTTGTTTGAATGATTGTAATTAATTGCGTTATGGAAGTATTACTCACTAAGCTAGTTAGCTTACGCCCCGATAGTGTTTATCTTTGCAGCATGAGTTTATATGGCTTAGGCCCAGGCAAGCCACATCGCAGGTACCGAGATAGGAGTTTCCCATAGAAGTTTGATTCATTTCTTTTGTATAGACTTCCATTGGAAACTAAGGACTCTGGATGACTGTAATAGACTGTTATTCTTTTGCGGGGAATGCCCCTTAGATTTTGTAAACCTTAAAGATTTATGCGTTTTGATTTATTATCTATGGCTAATGAATGCCTTGTTAAACTGTTAAACTCCATTTGTTGAAGTATTCTATTGTCGTAAGGGAACGCTTTACATCTACTTAAGACTCCTGAAGGCCCGGGTTAGGGAACTCGAGAGTCTTACTTAGTATGTGGCGGACTGTTACGTTTAGGATACCCTACGGGGCGTGACAAAAACTATAATAACCAGGTAAATAAAAGATATCATTCACATTCTTATGCATGTTTCTTTTGTAATAAAGTAGGTCATATAGAAAAATATTGCTTCTACAAAAGAAACAAGCTCAGTACATATCAAGTTAAAGAAAAAGATAAAACGAGCTTGTCTTATCAAGGACCCAAGTATGTTTGGGTTCCTAAAAAGGTTTGATTACTTTTTTATGCGTAATTGCAGGAACAAGGAAACAAGATAAAAGGAACATGGTACTTAGATAGTGGATGTTCAGGCCATATGACAGGTGATGCGTCCTTGTTCACTAACATAGTATGGAAAGATAGAGGATATGTAAGATTTGGAGATGACAACCGTGGTAAAATAATTGGTACAGGTACTATTGGTTATCCTCCTTATTTAATAGAAAATGTTTCACTAGTAAAAGGATTAAAACATAATTTACTAAGTATAAGCCAATTATGTGATAAAGGTTATAAAATGACCTTTGAGAAAAATAAGTGTTATGCTTATAATTTGATGGAACCAAATTGTTTGAAGGCTTTAGAAAAAGAAACATATATTTAATCACACCTTCAGATATGAATGTTCAATGTTGTTTTCTTTCAATGAATGACAATATACATGTTTGGCATAAAAAACTTGGTCATGTTAATTTTAATCATCTAGAAAAACTTTCTAAAAGAAACTTAGTTGTTGGATTGCCTAAAATAAATATAAAAAATGATGTGAAATGTGCAACATGTTTAAAAAACAAAATGATTTCTGTATCCCACAAAAGTAAAAATATAATTTCAACAAAAAGACCACTTGAACTTTTACATCTTGATTTATTTGGTCCTACAAGAACTTTAAGTATGGGAGGAAATAAATATGGTTTTGTAATTGTTGATGATTTTTCTAGGTATACATGGGTTTTCTTTTTAAAACAAAAAACTGATACTTTAATGTTTTTCAAAAGTTTGCTAAGCAAATACAAAATGAAAAAGGGGTGTCTATTGTTGCATTAAGAACTGATCATGGAAAGGAATTTGATAATACTCTATTTATAAATTTTTGTGAAGAATATGGAATAAATCATAATTTCTCAGCACCATATACACCTCAACAAAATGGAGTAGTAGAAAGAAAAAATAGAACAATACAAGAAATGACTCGTTCTATGCTAAATGAAAGTAAAATAGCTGAATATTTTTGGGCTGAAGCTGTATCAACTGCTTGCTATGTCATGAATAGAGTTTATATTCGACCACATCTACAAAAACTTCATATGAGCTGTTCCGTGGGAGAAAACCATCTGTATCATATTTTCATGTGTTTGGTTGTACATGTTTTGTGAAAAAGAATGTAAATAATCTTGGTAAATTTGATGAAAGATCATATGAAGCTATTTTTGTTGGATATTCACAAAATAGTAGAGCATATCGTATTTTTAATAAAACAACAAAAGTAATTGAAGAATCCATTAATGTACGTTTTATTGATGATGTAAAAAATGATATTGATGATGATGATGAAGCTTTACCAGAAACTGATAAATCTGAAACTTTAATAGAAGATGAGCCTAAAGCAGAAACTATAGCAGAAGCTAATTCTGATATAAGACTAGAATCAGATAAAGCAGAAACAAAAGCAGAAAGCAATTCTGAAGAAAACAATTTCGAAGGATCAAAAGCATGGAAATACAAATCATCCCATCCACCTAACTTAATTATAGGTGATATAGAATCTGGAACAAGAACTAGATCTAAATTACAAAATATTGAAAATCATTTTGCTTTAATATCTGAGATAGAACCAAGTAATATAGATGAGGCATTAAAAGATAATAATTGGATTGATGCAATGCAAGAAGAACTAAGTCAATTCCAAAGAAATAATGTATGGAATCTTGTGCCTAGACCACAAAATAAATCAATTATAGGTACTAAATGGGTGTTTAAAAACAAATTAAATGAAAATGGACAAATTGTAAGAAATAAAGCTAGACTTGTAGCAAAAGGATATTCACAAGAAGAAGGCATAGATTATGATGAAACTTTTGCACCTGTTGCTAGGCTTGAAGCCATACGTCTTTTGCTTGCTTATGCTTGTTTTAAAGATTTCAAGTTGTTTCAAATGGATGTTAAAAGTGCATTTTTAAATGGTTATATTAAAGAAGAAGTATATGTAGAACAACCCCCTGGATTTGAAGATCCATTTAAACCTGATTATGTTTTTAAATTAAGAAAAGCTTTGTATGGTTTAAAACAAGCACCAAGGGCTTGGTATGAGAGACTCAGTGAATATCTCATTTCAAGTGGATATCAAAGAGGTATGATTGATACAACATTATTTACAAAACATTATGATAATGATATTTTAGTAGTACAATATATGTTGATGACATAATTTTTGGATCAACTAATGAACAATATTGTCAAGAATTTGCAAAGCTTATGCAGGCTGAGTTTGAGATGTCAATGATGGGTGAACTGAATTTCTTCTTGGGATTACAAATCAAACAAACAAATGATGGAATATTCATTCACCAAGAGAAATACACTAAGCAAATATTGAAGAAATATGGATATGAAAATACAAAAGAAGTCGCTACACCAATGAGTACTTCAACAAGGTTAGATCTCGATCTTCAAGGTAAGAAAGTAAATGAAAAATTATACAGAAGTTTGATTGGATCTCTCTTATATTTGACTGCCTCGAGACCAGATATCTTGTTTTCTGTGTGTATTTGTGCTAGATTTCAAAGTAATCCAACTGAAACACATTTAAGTGCTGTTAAACGAATTTTTAAATACATTGCATGTACTTCAAAATTAGGAATCTGGTATCCCAAAAATCAAAATTTTGAATTAATAGGATATTCAGATGCTGATTATGCAGGATGTAAAATTGATAGAAAAAGTACTTCTGGTACTTGTCAATTTTTAGGAGATAAATTGATTTCTTGGTCCTCAAAGAAACAGAATTCAGTTGCTTTATCAACAGCCGAAGCTGAATATGTTTCAATTGGAAATTGTTGTGCACAAATTCTTTGGATAAAACAACAGCTACTAGATTATGGTTTGAAATACAAAAATGTAAATATTAAATGTGATAACACAAGTGCGATTAATTTAACAAAAAATCCTGTACATCATTCTAGATCAAAACATATAGAAATTAGACATCATTTTATTAGGGATCATGTTGCTAATGGAAATATTAATATTGAATTTGTTTCTACAGAAAATCAATGTGCTGATATTTTCACAAAATCTTTAGACAAAAATAGATTTGAATTTTTAAGAAATGAAATAGGTATGTGCTTTCCATTTAAATAATCTTAATTCATGCATCTATTCTAATTATATGAAAAGTCATAATAAAATATAATAAATAAATAATAAAGGGAGCGTTTCTTTTATGGGAAATAGACACATGGTTTAATAAACCAACAGACCTCAATCTCGCGCCCTTTCAACTTCTATTAAATCTCTAACTCATTTCAGAACCCTTCCATCTCCCTCTTCAACCGTGTCTAACGAAATCAAAACCCTAAACACAATGGCTCCTAGGAAATCTTCTCGTCTCCAGTCAAAAGGTTTCAAAACTAAGAAAACCTCTAAGCCCATCATGATTCGAGATGAATCCTCAGAATCTGAAGAACCCCTACAAACCATAATGCATGATGGATCAAAACGTGAAGAACGATCCAAATTAGTACATGATGAAAGTCATAAATCACATCAAAAAGCAGAAAAAGGTAAACAGTCAAGATCAGAAAAAGTTTCAGAACCAAATTCTGAGTCAGAGACAAACTCAGAGGGGTTGAAGAGTGGTTCCAAGAAAAACTCGAAAAAGGAATCAAAAGAACCCAAGCGCAAATCTGCAAAAAGGAAACGAATGGAGGACATCACACCTGTTTCAGCCAAAAAGAAGAAGTTGGTTCAAAATAAGGTACTTGAATGTGCCTACATTGATTTTAAATTTTTTAGAAACAATGGATTTTATTGGAATCATTGGCTGAATAGAATAGGGTGTAAGACTATATGTGGTGTGACGGATGTGATTGAAGGAAGTTTAATTCATGAATTCTATGATAATCTGGTACAGTTAGAAGATTCTTCTTTAAAGTCCAAGATTGTAGGGAAATCTATCAAGATCACTAGAAAAGATTTGATAGAATGTTTTCAAATGTTAGATGTAAAAGATGATGAATGGTTGTTAAGTTTGAAAAGGGAAATGGTTTTTCAAGAGCTAAATGATGGAGTAGGACATTTTGAAGAAAAAGATATTTTTTCGACCAATTTTGAATTATTGGTACGTTTGTTGCATAAGATTGTGGTTGATTGTCTTCTGCCAAAATTTGGAAGTACCACCAGTATCTCTAAGGAAGAAGCTTTGGTCGTTTTAGCCATCAAGAAAAAGCTTAGACTAGATATCCCTCGCCTTATCTTGAAGCATATGTGGAGAACCAAGAAAAACAGACCCTATGGAAATCTCTTGATGAGATTCTTTAAATTTAAAAAGTTGACTTACCAAAGAATTTCAGATTTCCAATTACTTTGAAACGCATTGGAGAAGTCAATCTCAAGTATATGGGAATTTCTGTTTCTGACAAATTCTGGTTCACCATGGATGGCTCTTGGTATAGACATCCAAAATTTAGTAAATTTACTTTTGATTGGAAGAAAATAAAGGCCCTAGCTGAGGGGGAGCTTGTTCTTGAGGAAGAAAGTGGATCTGAGGGTAGATAAGGCTAATGAACCTGAAAAATTCATAAAAAGAGCTGGGAAGGAGAAGGTAGTTGAGAGCAAGAAGAAGAAGTATGAGCTTCGAACAGGAGGAAAATTTGAAATCAAGGAAGGGCAAAGAGCTATCTCAGAGAGTGAATCAGACAGTGATTCAGACACTGTTTCAGAGTATACTAAGCCTCCAGGAGAGACTTCAAAATCTGGACTAGAATCAGATTTAATTGCTCTGTTTGATCACTCCATTGCTGGATTTAGAAGGACTTCACAAATTCTCTATTAGAACTCTTCACCCGATATCAGCACAAGGCTCAACAATGTCCTCCAAATTTTCCTGATGATCCAGTTGTTAACGAAGGTGCAGATGAACTGAATTCTCATGTTGAAAAGGAGTGTTTTGGTTTTGAGACAACTGATCCTGAGGAAGTTCATCATTCTATTCCTACCACACAGGTCGAGGAGTCAGCTATTCCTCCAACTTCAGAAGACCTGCCGATTGTTCCTTATGCCCCAATAAATCCAGAATCTCTTCTGAACCCTGAACAAGTGGTAATCCTTTCGTCTGTCTTCAACATTCTTCATCAATCACACATTCCTCGTTCTCCTACACCTTTATGGCCGATGCAAGTCCCAATTCGTACTTTTCCTCAAAGAAGAAAGATGAAAGCACGAAAATCTGTCAAATTTATTCCACCTAAGAAAGACTGATTGTGATGTCACTGCATGTTTTTATTTTGACTTGTTGAACTGTTTGATGTACTCTTTGGATTTTCTTTTGCAATCTATGTTTTTGTTTTGTCTTCTTTCTGTTCTTTTATGATGCTAACAAAAAGGGGGAGAAACATAGCCAACGAAATAATTTCAATATATGGGTTTTGTTATCATCAAAAAGGGGGAGAATGTTGATTTCTCTCAATAAGGATTTTGATGATAACAAAAAGCGTTGAGTGTTTTCTAACAAGTTTATTGAATGTGTAGGAAGTAAGTATTGTGAAATTGTTTGAACAAAAGAATACAAAACAGAAAGTAATTCAGAAAGATTTTCAAGGGATTTAGCGTTTTCGGAAACTGATTCAGAAAGCGTTCAGAATGATTTTTCAAGGAATTTAGAGTTTTCAGAAACTCATTCAGAAAGAAAATCACATGTTATGAAGGTTTTTATATTTATCAGAAGGAATTTCAGAAACTAATTCTAGAGACATACAAGATTCACGATCAAAATTAAGGAACGGATCTATTTCAAATTATATTTGAAGACCCAGCACCAAAGTGAATGTATTTGGGAAATACATTCAATTATGTCCCACAAAGTTGGTTCAATTATCCAAAGGGGATTCAAATCATTTGAATTAAAGTTAAATTTTTCAAATTATTACCAAATGGATTGAAGAAGCACCAAACGAATAAATAGTGTGAGATATTCCATATTAAGATTCATTTTGGACATTATCAGAAGGATATGATATGAAAACGTCAAGGACAAGTTTATCCACAAATCAATTGAATTTAAATTTTAAATGTAAAAAACTTTATTTGCTATTTCCGTGGAAGATAAAGATGCAACCAGAAATATTGTTTTCAAGTTTTTCTACAAAGGCTGATTCAAATTAGAAAGTTAGAAGAAGATTTACATCCGAAATTCAAAAGATCGGAACCAGCAAGAAATATGGGATTCATATCTATCCCAAGCTGAAGGAAGAGGAAGAATGAACAGTAGTCTATCCAATTTTATTGGAAAATATCTGGAACTAATTCCTTTCAAGACGTTGAAGGCAAAGAATAAATATCAGAAGATCAGAAGGAAGAATAGAGATCGAACAAGCAATCTGATATTGAATACAAAGCAATTCTGAGCAAATACTGTTCATATATTTTCTTTGTACTTAAATTAGAGGATACATCTTATTTAATTCCTCAAATTAATTTATTATTACATCTTGTGAGAGTGAGAGTTACAAGTAGGCTCAGTAGTTTGATTGAAGCTTGTGGAAGCTAGGAGGATCAAGCTGAGTGCATATTGTAGCCAAGTGCTTTGGCAAAAGACAACTTGTAACTTGTTTGTTTATGGATAGTGGAACATACCGGTAAGACAACCGGATCCCCAGCGTTGGTGCTGGAAGAGAGGATTGACGTCAAGGCGAAACCTCTATAAATTATTTTGCACTCTTCTAAACTCTATCTCTTTAATTTTCGTGCATAATTGTTTGTTTATATATGATATAACTTGAGTGCAGAAACTATTTCAGAGAGTGTTGATCATAGTTCAGAAACTAAATCAGAAACTAACATCTGGGAATTTTCTTTGATATAAACTTCACGAGTTTAGATATTTTGTTCTCTTTCAGATTTCAACTAACGAAATTGTTATTTGTTTTGTCTTCTTTCAAGTGAAAGTAAAAAGCCATTTTAATCATTTAATCAAGTTTGTGAATTTTGAAAAGAATTTCAAGATTGTCAGTTACATAGTATAACCAATTCACCCCTTTGATTATACTTGGGACCAACAACTTTACTACCACAAAAACATGTAATGGCTAGATCATTCATGTGTGGATTCATAAAAATCCTTATGAGCTTCATGCTAGGGACATGAAACCACTAGAACATGAATATCAAGCCATATCAAGTTATGGATCTTGTGATTAAAGCTTGTGTTTTCCTCATAACCATAATATATGTTCATGTAGTGATGAGTTCATGTAGGAATCTTGCTACTACATTATTGTCACAAGTAGAATATCTCATTGCATACACTTAACATGACCATTACACTTAGTGTCATACCCCAACGGGTACTCTAAACGTGACACCTACCGTACACAATATTAAAACTTAAGAATGACTACTTTAGTCACTTGAAAGCTTACATTGTAAGCCTTGGAAAATTTTAGTAAATAATTCCAAGATAAACATCGAAGATAAACTCTAAAAATGACTCCAAATTAAAACCAAACTTCATCTAGTCCTAAATCACGAATGAATCTAGAAATTTCTTAATCTTGAGAAAATGAGAATCCTTAAAAATAAAATAAGAACTCAACAGTCTTTAAATCTAAAACCACTACGTATGACAAATTCTATACTTAACTCTGACTTGTAAAATCAGGTAATATAGAACCCAAAAACAAATTATAAAAAAGTAAATAACGATAAACCTTCGGAATGAAAACCCAATTCAAGAATTTCGAAAAAATTAAGAGATATTAAATACTTACAAAAAATAAAATTTACAATAAATTTCTCAAACTAAATGTGTTGTATAAACATCAACCCTCAGTTTCCAAATTGACAAAGATTTAAACCGGAAAAATCACCTGGAAACCCTAGGTGGAATATAGTAGTTTATGTCCGGCAATCTTTTGCTCTTAGCCCTAGAGGTCGAGGTGTGGTTTAAGTGTGTAGAATAACTCGTAGTAATATAAGGTTACTTAAAAATATCAAATTGGTAAATTTTTGACCTATTTCGAACCCGTTCGGATACAAACTTTGAAAAGCGTGTCCCGAGGTTCAAGATATAAAAAATATACCATTAATACTGTTAAGCTCGTATTTTCATAAGAATTTCAAAAATATCAGTTTTATAATTTTTCGATAACTAGAAATATCTGATTTTGCGATTATATTCGTATTTCTTTACTACCGGTAATTAACTAGTCTTTTGCACTATTCACTACTATTCGTCACACAATTTTACACTACTCTTGTAAACCCTTATATTTTTAGATAAATACCTTATAGATCATAGAAAATTCTGTTTTCTAAAATTTAGTTCATTTTGGGTTTTTATGGAATCACTTTCTGTTTAAGACCCGATACTAAAAATAAAATAAAATAATTTAATAATTGAAAAATATTTGAAAAATATTTATATTTTCATAAAATAACCTTTTAGAATTTTTCGAGTCATAAAAGATCAATTATAGCTCATATTCACGTTACTTTGATCATACCGGTAACTTATTTGATAATTCATTAAATAAAATTAATCAATTATCTTATTTTAATTATGAAATTCTGCTACAAAAATTTGGAATATTTTTTTATTTTTTTATTAAAAAAAAGTACTCTTATAAACACATACCTATAGTACACTATTCATACATCACCTCTTTTTCATTTTACTCTTTCTATACTTCACTTATCACTTCATGGCAGATTTTTAGAGCTTTTGGCTGCCCTTTTGTCCTTTGAAACACTCCAAAATTTGATTAAAATAAACCTATTTCGATCCTTCTTTAACAAGTAACACATACACTTGGTTACACATTACAACTTCAAGTCAAAAACCAACTAAATTTCCCCCTGTGTCTTCTAAGATTACACCAACTATGGTGAAGGTATTAGCTGCCTTTTTTTTTTTTCTTTTTATTCATTTTGAGTGTCTTTAACTCCTCCTATCTCTCTATATATACCCTCTTTCATTCACACCTTTAACCCTTTACCATTCTTTACAATTTTCCTCCCTATTTCCTCTCTTTCTCTCTTCATTTGCTCTTGTTCTTGCAAGAGGAATGTCATGCCCCGAGGGTACCCTAGTAGTAGTATACAAGGCATACTTGAATACTATCACTAGATTACCTTCAGAGAGTGGCAGGTTTTCAAAACAACAGGATCATTTAGTTGCATGATAATAAATGATAAATACATGTAAGAAATAAATTGGTAAATAACTACTATCTTAATCATAAAGTATCACAGAACTATTACAAACCATGTAGTCTTCTTGTAGTTCATAACTAATACAATAACACTAACTAATCTATTTTAAGAAAACATAACCATTATTCCCCATGTATAACTATATACTTCCAGCTCCTAAGCTCTTATCGAAGCCATACTCCTGGAAGTGACTAACCAGGATCGTAGGGCAAACCTGAAAAGACTGTTGGAGTATGAGTGAAACCACAGCTCAGTGAATAACCAGACATATCATACATCACACAAGTTATTAGCAAATCATATGTAATGCAAGCACTCAATCATATGTACAGATATAAACTTGGATGATCTAGAATCCAAATAGGAAAAAGATTTACGCCCTCTTTTTTAGGGTTGAAGAACCATTACTCTATGACCCACCTGCCCAGGAGAAACTAAGTTTACAGGAAATCAACGATTTCTCGTTTTAGGGTTATCACTTTAAATATAATCAATTAAACTGACCATTTCCTGTATCTAACTTAGAAACTCCCTAAGTATTAACTATTTCAAAGTAATACTACGGGCGGCGTTCGTTACCACTTAGTTCCCGTAAACCAACGGAACAAAGAAACCTTGGAAGAACTAACACATTAGAACAACCAAGCGTTAACAGAGAACCGAAATATCAATACGCAGCAGGCTGTCATCCCTTTATATATGCAATAATGCAGTTCGTGCAATGCATGACTAGATTGTTTATTAAATCAACAGTTCTTATTCAATTTCATGGTGATCATCCAATACACACAATCATCATCATAATACTTCATAACATCAAACCATTGTATTATCACTTTTGTAATGATAGATTAACAATCATACAAGCAGATCACAACATACTTTCAACAAAACATTCTTTTGATTATCTTTATATTATATGTTCAACTATTTACAAGCATAAATAGTACAATATGACTGAATTACTCACCTGCTCATACTGGCTTAATCGTAATAATCGGCTGGGAGATCTTCTAGTGTATCAAAGTCACCTATTAAGATGAATAAAGTATTCATCAATATAATACAGATTGTATAACTAAATTCCTATACGTGCCTATTGTCCTAAACTTGATATTTATCAAGCTTTGGTAGTTATTAATACTAATTTTATGTTATTTATACCGAACTTAATATAGAAAATCATATTATTTATTATTACTTAGTATCATCATTTTTCTCCCATATTATCTCATGTAATTATTTTGTTATTTTTAGAAGTCACATTACTAAAAAATTAGCTTATTTCAATTTACATTCTTACCTATTTATTATATTAACAATTATTTGATTATTTATAACTTTTATTGACACTTAATATTTTTCCCTAATTCTAGGAATTTAAGATTTATCAAATATTAATCAAAACATTCTAAATATTTGTGTTTGCTTATCTACTTAATAAATTTTATATTATCATATATATTATATATATAATATATAATCAGTAAAGCTTATTATGTGTTGTATATATATATATATATATATGTTCATTTCAAAACAAGCTTTCATAGAAGAAATATGGGTGTACGCCGGCTCAAAGCCGCCGGCTTTGAAACCCAGGTGCCGGTGTTGATTTGTTTTGCATAAAAATTTATATCGTTACATCGGCTTTAAAAGCTTTTGGCTTTCAACGTACGTCGTATCTACGCCGCCGGCATAGAATCCCAGATAGCCGCCTTCATTCATTTTTATGTAAAGATAAATGTTACGTAGCTTCTATTTGGTGTAAGCCGTTTCTACACCACCGGCCTATCCTTGTAAGCCGCCGGCGTTGAGCGTTTACACTGCCGGCTTATAGACAGTGTTAGAACTGTTCATTGTCTTTTTAGATGATCCAATTCATATTTCTTAAATTTTCCACGTTAAAAACTTTCCTAAACTGTTCCTAAGTGTTTCTATATCTTATATATAGACATAAAACAACTCTTAACACGTCTAGAAACATATATCCTTAGATTTTGATCTTATTAAAGTATAACTAGGGTTTTGGATTTTTACCTTGGTTGAGCCGATCCGATGGAATTCGAAGCTTGTATTTGTGTTGATTACGTTCCTATGATTATCAGAAGTTAGTTCTAATCCTTATATTTAAAAGAAAACCGTTCGGATTACACCAACTTACCTTTGAACTCGTTTCAAGTGGTTTTTCGTATTGTTTTCCTTTTGGTTCGAACTTGAATGATTCAATCGGGTTGATTTTGGTTTTTAGGTTATTCTAACTACTACTTAAGAGTAGATTCGTTCTGGAAAGTTTGAGAGAAAGTTGAGGTTGTTTGTTTATTCATTAATGAACTTAAACATATATATATATAAGGAAGAAAGGAGAGGCTTGCGGCTGCATTTCTCTCCGAATTTGCTCCGAATTTTCTTCCTCATTTAGCTACATTTGATCTATTGTTTTCATGGTAATTAATGAAAAGCTTACTTGGCAAACATTGATTAGCGTAGGAGTTGATTTTTGTTGATTATTTTGCATTATTGAGGCAACATTTTCGGCTCTCTCTCTCCATGTAGTCCAGCCGAATTCTCCATCGAAACATATATTCACGCCCCAATGGGTACCCTAAACGTGGCAGTCTGCCACACTCAATATTAAAGCTTAAGTATGGCAACCTTAGTCATTCCAAAAGCTTTTATATTAAGTGTAGGGCTTACGTTCACAATTTTAGAGGACCATATATGGAATTATGTAGCTTAAGGAGATATAAAAACATATTAAGAAAGGCTTACGTTCACAATTTTAGAGGACCATATATGGAATTATGTAGCTTAAGGAGATATAAAAACATATTAAGAAAAGAAGAATCAGAATAACTATTTGTCCATGCATAATTTTACGAACTAAGAACAACTCCCTAAATTTTTAATCCATTATACACATGTTAACATGCTAATGCTAAGCTACTCTTTATTCAAAATTCTAATATACAAAAGGGGATTTACCTGCCCACAGGGTCCACGTGGCCTTAACCATAAGTACGGAACTGCAAAAGATAGCTATCGGGGTATAAGCTAATAAGCTTAGTGAGTACTTCCCAAAATTCATACTCGAAAGATTATCACAAGTTTATTATTCAAACGTATGAAATGCAACAACCACGTGAGCATACAATACATATGACTTTTCGGGAATCATATGTTGAATGAATTTACACCCTTCATTCGGGGTTGGTATTCAGGCCAATTACAGCCACCACTTTAACAACACTTTTATAGGTCTTACCGGCATCTATATGCCATCAAAAATTTTGTACTTATTACAGGCTCCTACTAGCCACCAAAAAGATTTTGTAGTTATACAGGCTCCTACTAGCCACGAAAAACTTGTAGTTATTACAGGCTCCTACTAGCCATCAATTTAAGTAGTTCTTACCGGCTCCTACTCGCCACTTACATGATATACCGGTTATGTCTACCACCACTATTATACACTTGTCCCACCAATTGTATAGTAGTGAATGCAATGTGACTCAACATATGAAGTGCATGAACAATTTCTTTAATAAAATCTAGTAATTACATTTAACTTCTTTCAAGTGATCAACCAATTTCAAAACAATTCAAGATTTAATGTACATACAACTTTATTACAAACAATTTGATTTTCGATATACTTAGTATTCCTTCAACATATTACATACACTTCTTTTGAGTTTGCTTAGATTCTAGTGCAACTAATTTTTACAAGCACAAGCAAGAGTATGAAAAATAACGGGGAATAACTCACGATGCCATTGCCGTCTATTTCTCTTAAGCGGATGAGTCGTTCACACACTCCACTAAATCGTAATAGTCCTCGGGGTGGAGAATCCTTCCTCGGGTCACCTAACAAAGAAAATACCCATAATGAGTTTTTCTTGAAGATTTTCTTGAATTTTGACAAAACAATGTCAAAGAACGTCAAAGTTCGTATAAAAGAATGTTCCAACTTAAAACGGCATAACTTGGTCATTTTAGCTCAGAATCGCGCATATAATATACCGATTTCTATCTACTCGAAAAGATCTACCCATTTCTAAAATTATTTCCCACAAACAAAGCCATATAGGCTCCGAAAAAGTGGCGACAAAATTCACCACGGATTTTTAAGTAAAAACAACTTTGGTTCAAGAAATCAAAATTTGTTTGATAAATACTTAGTTATCTATATAGTTAAAAAATTCTCTTTTTATAACTATATACTCATAATAAGCATGCTCAAGTGTTTTGTTGTCCAAATTATTTTTCTTAAGTAAAACAATGTCGGGTTGAAGCTTTTCGGAAATTGTTTTTGTGAACTTCTTTTGAAATGATTACCTTGTTTTCTTTTATTTTCTAAAAACGTTTTAGGTTGTATTTATCTCTTTCTAAGTGACTTTTGAAAATAAAATTTTCTACTTTCTAAGTTACATTAATACTATATTTGAAGTTTTCTAGAAAATATGCTATTCTTCATTTTTCTTGTGTAAATTTCTTTGTTTAATTGTTTTGCAAAAATCCTTTACTTGAAATTTCTCATTCTTTTCTCATTTCTCATATTTTCAAAAATAATTACCCATGCATGAAAATTTGGTTTCTTTATAAAAACAAAGTGGAACATTGAAGGACTTTTTGTAGAAAACTAATTTCTATAATCTTATTAACTTCTCCTTGTAACTTAAAAATGAATAACTTTACTATTTCCAAAACATAAATTTTCTTTGTCTATTTGTTTGCAAGGATCTTTATTTAAAATTTCCTTAGTTCTCCATCTTATTTTCTTTCTTTATGAAAAGAACCATTTTTGTCAACAAAATATTTTCTTTTGAAAAGCAAAGTAGAGTAGCAAAGATTTAACTAGCTTTTAAGTAAAAATAGTTTCTAAATTCATAGTGAATTCTTTTGTAACTTGAAAATGAATGAGTTTATTTTGTTATCTTATATTTTTATGTTTCACATAAACTTATTCCAAGTGACGAAAAGTCTTCTTTTATTCATTTCTTTAGAAATTAAAACTTTTGGACAATAATCTAAATGAAACATGATTTGAGAATAATAATAAACAAATAACATAAAGTATAAATAATAAAATCAAGTATTGGAGTCTTAGCTTTTTCAAGGTTCCCGGGACTAAGAAATAAACTAGTCCCATAAAGAAATAAAATGAAAGAAGAAAAGCTTGTTTTGACTTGATGAGGACAAGTGTAAGACTAGAGACTAGTCTTATTTTAACAAGGAATAAATAAATAAATTGCAATGGAAAAGTAAATAAATTGCTTTGCATGAAATAAATAAATTGCAAGTGAGCTTATATGCTCTAAAGAATATGTATAGATATATAAACAATAATAAATCAATATAAACATAAATGGATTGGCATGAACAAGAACAATACATGAACATAATGTAGTTTCCACAACTTGTAGTATTTGGAAACTCACACTATGGTCATGTAAGTTACATGACATGAAGAAGAAGAAAGAATTATAAAGGGTTACCTAAAGAAGACTTTGATTGATTATGGGGTTATGGGTTTTTGTTGTTGGTTGGAAGTTGTTGTGGAATTATTTGAGAGAGTTTGAGATAGAAATTTGAGAGAGCTTTGAGAGGAAAATTTGAGAGTTTTGGTATGAATTTGTGGGTAGTAAATGTGTGAAAGAAGTGAAAGAGGAGGGGGGGTATTTATAGGAAAATGGGAGTGATTTTTGTGTGATTAATAAATGCAAAATTAAAACAAATGGAGAGGGAAGAGAGAGAAGGGGGTGCCTGCCACTTTTGAGAGGAGAGAGAGAGTGATTTTATTTTTTGTATTTTGTTAAATAAAAGATGTAATAAGTAAGGTAAGTGATATAAGTTATGGGAAATGTAAAAAGTTTAAGATTATAGGTTATGTAGAGTGTAAGAGTAGGTGTAAGAAAAAGTAGAGATAAAAAATAGTGTAGAATAGTATGAATAGTGTAATGTAAAGTAGATATGACAATTAAAGTACAGAGTAAGAAAATACCGTATAATAGCTATATCTGTTATTTTTACTTATCGAAAAATTATGAAATTGATATTTTTGGAAAACTTATATTTTACGAGTCTAACGTATATTCAGAATATTTTTACTACTCTGGGCTTCCGGACACATTTTTCGAGAACTGTGTCCGATCGGATTCGAAGGACACCCGAATTTCGCGAAACTGAAACTTTTATAAGACCTATGGTTATTACGGACTATTCGAGCTAATTATCCCAACTTCGTTTTTCCGGGCCAAAGAAACGGCAATGGCGGATTTAAATTGATACGGTAAACTAGGGTTTTATTGACCTTTAGGTTTCGTTTGACTTTCGGTTAGGGTTTTGTGCTAAACCGATTCCGGAAATTTTAGGGGTTTACAATATAATATATATATTATATATTAGTTATTTATTTAACTTAGTTTTAGGATAGTTTAACAAGTTATACGGGTACAAATTAGCTAATAATTGAGAGTTTTTATACAAAAATATATTTATAGGATTATACAAAATACTAGATTATCAAACAATACAATTTTAAGTTTTATATATACGTGATTAATTATTTATAGCATTTTATCTCCTGCGATTAAGGTTTCTTAAACTCATTAGGTCAATTTTTGTTTTAGGCTCCAATCTAAAGAAAACCATAATTAGAACAAAAGTGGATTCAATTATTTATTGGAGTTTGATCTTGAGTTATTCATCAGTTTACGTTTTCATGTGTATTTATAATCCTAACGATTTAGCTTTAGGTTCGTTTTATTTATAAGCGTAGTTAATTAACTACTTAATATCGCAGTTGATATAGAGGCTAAACTATATATATGTCTTTAGTTTTTAATACCTATCATGACATCTTATCAATAGCTTTTAATACTATCTAGGAATCTTGAATTTAGGTTTAAATCCAAGTCTAACTCATTACTCTCATTGTTCTAATCTCAAATCATTGTCGAGTTCAAAAGCAATCATTTAATCTTATATTTAATTTTTCTATTTAAATCTATTTGTATAAAAGTTCGGGTTTGAATTTTAAATTTTTTTTAGTCATATCTTGAATATTCATTCAGGATACGAAATCTCATTTTTGGTACAACTAGGGTTAAAGAAGTTCTTTATTCGATTTCTAAATCCTTATTTAACCAAATTCCATGCATTGATCTATTCTTAGGCTTTTATTAGGATCTAAGTCTATTAACTAGTTCCTACATTCTATTGTATAGTCGTGTACTAATGTGGAAAATTTTCGGGGTTTGCATTCTCCCCCCCTTAAAAATAAGCTTTGTCCTCAAAGCTTGAGCACGTACCAGAACTCTCAAACAAATGTGGATAGTTTTTCTTGATTTCCTTTTGCAATTCCCATGTAATTTCTTCTGTTTGGAGATCCCACAATACTTTGACATAATGAATTTCTTTATTCCTGAGAACTGGCACTTTCCGGTCCAATATTCTAACTGGATGCTTTTCGTAAGTCAAATTCTCCTTTAAATCAATCGGTTCCAATTTGACTATATTATCTGGATCCGGTACATATTTTCTTAGAACCAATACATGGAAAACATTATGTATACCAGACAAATTGGGTAGCAATGCAAGATGGTATGGCAGATTCCCAACTCGTTCTAAATCTCAAATGTCTAATATATCTAGGACTTAACTTGCCTTTTGTTTATCTACCATGAAGACTTTTCATTGGACTTATCTTTAAGTATACATATTCTCCTTCATTAAATTCCAATTCTCTTCTTTTCAAGTCTGCCTAACTCTTTTGTCTATCTTGTGCTGCTTTCATTCTTTACTTTATTACTGAAACCTTCTCAATTGTTTCCTAAACCAATTCAAGTCTAACTAATACTTTCTCTAAGTTATCCCAGAATAATGGTGACCGGCATTTTCTACCATATAAAGCTTCATAAGGTGGCATTCCTATGCTTGAAAGATAACTGTTATTGTATGCAAATTCCACTAGTGGTAAATGTTGGTCCCAATTTCCTTTGAACTCCATAATGCATGCTCTCAACATATCCTCCAATGTTTGAATAGTCCTTTCTGTTTGTCCATCAGTTTGAGGATGATAAGCTGTATTAAATTTCAATTGGGTTCCCAAAGCTTTTTGTAATCCTTGCCAAAATCTAGAAACAAATCATGGATCTCGATCTAATACTATACTAACAGGTATACCATGCAATCTTACAATCTCCTTCAAATATATTTGTGCCAATTTTTCCAATGAATATGTCATGTTAATTGGCATGAAATGAGCTGATTTTGTGAGTCTATCCACAATAACCCAAACAGCATCATGACTCGCATTTGTCTTAGTAATGAGCACACAAAGTCCATGGAAATTTGATCCCATTTCCATTCGGGAATTGGCAATGGTTTCAACAACCCACCTGGTTTTTGATGTTCAGCTTTTATCCTTTGACATACATCACATTTAGCAACAAATTCTGCAATGTCCTTTTTCATTCCACTCTACCAATATGTACTTTTCAACTCTTGATATGTCTTTGTTTCTCCTGGATGTATAGAATATCCAGAGTAATGTGCTTCATGCATTAGTTCCTTCCTTAAGTTCTTCTTCATCCACATGAAAATCCTTGTATTTTCCTTGGGATATTCTTTGTTTAATCTCTTGGATTTCAATATCTTCTTTCTGAGCTTCCTTAATCTGTTGAAGCAAAGTAGGTTCCAAAATTAGGTTTCCCAATTCAACTTCCAAACCTTGCATTGAAAATTCCAAGTTTAATCTCTCAAATTCTTTAATAAGTTATTTCTACTCCGTCAATATTGAGGCTACTTCTCCATAACTCTTTCGACTCAACGCATCAGCCGCAACATTCACTTTACCAGGATGGTAATTGTAGACATCTCATTTTGACATTTTTTGTCAAAATAAATACTTAAGTTAGTATATACATAATTAAAATAATTGAATTTTGCAAATTACAAATATTAAAGCTAGAATGAAAATTAAAAAAAAAAATATATATATAATATAAAATAAATCAATTTAATAGAAATAAATATAATGGATGTAATATGGATATTTAATATAGTAATGTAATTACAAATTCGTAAAAAAAAAAAAAAAATTTTACTGTTCATCGTCTTCCAGCTTTGGCCGCCCGATGGGCCAAGTTTGAGAGCTTTTTTAGCTCGGTTTTCGACCTGTTTTTTACAAACCAAGCACGTTTCTTAAAAGTAGGCGCGGAGTAGTTTACATTGGTATAAAATTTAGTTGTTTTCATCAAGAGCAAGGGTTTCAAATTTGAATTCGAAAATTAAAAAAAATTCGTTTTTAGCTTCCGAAAAAAATGGAAAATCCGAGATTTTTGTTAATGACAGTTGTTTAACGTTCAAAATCTAACGGTAATGACAGCTATTTTCATGTTAATGACAACTAATTAATAGTTGTAATTCGTTTTTTCGGATTAGAATAAAAAAAAAAACCCTAAATTTAGATCTATAAATAGAGAAGAAAAAAAAAAAAAAATGGAGGACAAGAGGCAAAGAAAAGAAAAATCAAACAAGCATTTTATATTCGGGAAGTCGAGAGCTTTCTTTTCCCTAATTTGATTGTTGTCGAGAACCACCGAACGGCCATCATCGGAGTAACCGCGATCCGACGACCCGCGCCAGCTATCCAAACGAACCACCGGAGTTCTTGTTCCTCTGATCCGTGGCCAACTCCCCCAACGTCTACTGTTTCAGTTTGTTAGGCTGATTCACCCGGGCTGAGTCGACTCGAACCGAGTCATTGCCCAGTCAAGAAACACAGTGCTACTCCCTCATTAATTGGATCAAAAATCATCAAATCGAATTAAAAATTTCTTTTGCCGAGCCAATTGAATTGCTGGTCCGACGATCGTCCCTAGCGCGTCTACTGTTTCAGGACCCGCATGTCCTAAACTAAATTAACAATCTGGATTGGAGCGCATCTATTCAAGCAACGTTGAGCTGCGTTCATCCTCATCCACATTCACGTGGTCATCTTGGTACAGGTAAGTTCACTTCCACACTTTTGTTTTACTTTAGTTCATATATTAAAATATAATAAAAGAAAAACAATAAAGTAATATACATAATAAATAATGGAAAAGGGAAATAATATAAATTTTAAAAAATAGGAAATTATATATGTTAATTTATGGCTGTGGAATAATAGTAAAAATAAAAATAAAAAAACAGGCATGCATTTATGAGAATAAAATGTAAAGATAATAGGTAAAAGGGAATTGTTGTTAAAATAAGCTTTTCATCACTTAGAAAAGAATTTTTACTTCTTCTTAATAAAAATGAATTAATATTATCATGATATAGTTTTTGAATGTTATATATATATATATATTTTTTTTTGCATTAATATGGTAATGATCTTGTTTTTGTGGTAAAATTGATTTGTTATATATATCATGTTAGGTATGTATTCATAGAATTACATTAAGATCTTGTTATTGATAATATACCTATAATCATGCCCTAATCATGAGGAATATATGAAATTTTTAGAGTTTTAGGTTTACAATATTTGAAATTGTGTGATCATGTATGATGATAGTCATTAATATTCCTTTTATGCCATGATATAGTGATGACCTTGATTGTAATAAATTGAATTTTATGATTTCACCATATATAAACCATATTAAATCTTGCCCTTCATAATGTAATTTCAATGATATATAAATCTTGATTATGCCATGATATTGCTTTGTTGAAATTAGCTTGTTAAATATTGATATTCCTTATAATATTTTTATTCTTGATGATATGTATGATCAAATATGCATGATATGTGGTTATGATTTCTTGTTCAAAATTTTTGTCACCTAGAAAAATCCGATTTTCCATAAAATTGCTAAAACCTAACTTATAGATTTAGGGTTCATGTTAAAAGATATAATATTTTTCATAAAATTAACAAACTTAATGAACTTAAAGCGAAAAGATTTCGAAAAATTTTAAAATTAACCAACAAACTAAATTTTTCTAAAAGAACTACGTGTGGTCTGATCCCGATTAGCGGGTACGTAGGCACCTAAATGGGCGACTTAAAATATGTAAAAAAATTTTTGTGAATTTGTTTGATTTGTTAGTTTAGTTTAGAATATATGAATATTGATAGAATTTATAAGATTTGATTAATTTGAATATTTCGAGTTTTTAGATTATATATGATTATCGATGGAATTTGATTAGTATTTTTTGCATATTAGACATATGTTTAGTTAATTAGATTTGATAAATAGTTTAGATTTTGAAATTAGGGTTTAAAAGAAAGCAATTTAAATATGGAAAGTTAAAGTGGTAACCGTTTAGGTTTTAATAGGTTAGCCCCCGAACTCAAGTTAATTTCTGGTTCTCGTTTTCAAAAAAATTTTTTTCGCAGATCAGTAGCAAAACCAAAATCAACCTACCCATTGGTTTTGGTTTATTTTTTCTCGACTTTAGTCGAGTGGCGACTCCAAAATGTTTTAAAAATTCAAAATTTCCTTTAATTCTTAGTCGAGGATTCGTATTGAATGGGTTAGGGTTTAGTACGAATCGGATTAAAGGAAATCGAAAAAAACCAGGCTCGACAGCTTGGCGACTCCACTGGGGACCATTTTTAGAGGGCTAGCCACTTTATGCTTTTCATATATAAATTGCTTTCTTTTTAATATCTTGTATATTTGTAGATATTTGTGCTAACCGTGTGCTTATGTGCAGATATTATATATAGAGTTATTGGAGGGGATATTTACTTTTGAAAAAAAAAGTGTGCTAGATGTGGTCAAACCCGGGCCACCTTAGGTAAACTTAGGAGGGAGGCACCAGTAGGTCTCGGGTGTTGTGGTTACCCACCATTCGAGACACGAATTAGCCTCCCACTCCGGTTAATGTGGCCCATGGCCCATTAATTGGGGGACCTTTAGAACCCACCCTTCTTGCATCCACTACATGAAGGAGATGATCAAGCTTTGTGGCTAATCAAAATGTTTTTCAAAATTGCTTTACAAAACAAAAGCTGAATTTATAGGAGTTAACTTTTCCTTGTAATCCGTTATGTAAATGTGTCTTGTAAAATCCTTGTAACCCCTTTTTGTTTGTATTCAGTTTAGTGTACCATGTAAATGTATATACCGTGTTGTAACACATCTCTTTGTAATAGGTAGAATAAAGAAATGGCAGATAGTATGTGGGCCCGTCTTACTCCCGAGATCCATGTTCATGAGCCTACTAGTCCGATGCCCATTTTGAGCAAGTGGTTACAAACTTTCAAGCCGAACAAAGAAGATTTATTGAAGACCGTTTGGGACCTATTCTTTCTCTACCAAAGGTCCAGGTCCCCATTCATCTTTTTAGGGCCTTGGTTTACTTATGGAATGTTGATGAAGCCGCCTTTTGCCTTGGTGAGCACACTTTGAGTCCCACTATTGAGGAATACACGAGGCTTCTTCAAGCTCCACCAACTCATGCGGGAATATATGCTCCTCAACTTAGTAAAGGGCCGATCAACTTGTTCAACTCCTTTTTAGGAATTAAGAAGACCGATGTGTCTAAAGCCCTCAAGAATTGCAATTTGTTCTCCATTCGGCTTTCCGATTTATTCAAGTGGTTTGGATCTCCAAATAGTTACAAGGACAATAAGCCTATCTTCTGTGGAGGTGTAGTAGCATGGGAGCAAAATCGCATCAACGCCTTTATAGCCGCCGTATTCGGTACTATCCTCTTCCCGAATGGGGATCTTTTCATCCACTATCGGTAGTGAATTAGTGGACCAATTCTTAGGGGAAAGTCTTATATCCCGGCCTTGCTCGCTGAACAAAATAGATCTCTCAACCATTTGAAGAAAAAGGCCATGGGAAGTTCAAGTCTAGTATGGCACTATGGTTTGCAAGCCACACTAGAGATTATGGGAGCAATTTGAGTCCAGCTTGCCACATTAGAGATAGTTATGATCTTATTTTAAGCTTTAGTGAAAGAGTTCGCATTCAAGATCTTCCAAGGACCGATGAATGGGTGCACTTACTCCAAGATCTAGAAGCTCACAATTTCCTTTGGGTTGCTAAATGGTTCCATTCTCCTACGGCAATAACCGAATGTAGGGAATATGCGGCAATTCCTTGATTGGTTTGACCGGGTCCACGGATATTATCCGGCTCGTGTGATAAGACAATATGGAGCACTTCAAGATATAACTAGCAAGCCATCATTAAAGGAGTTTACTATGGAGTATGATGACCCGAGTGTTCCTTTGGCACAAAGAGAAGAAGGCTAGGATCGATACAAGCCAAATGGGAGACAAGAGAAATCAAGACGATCTACATGATAGACCCCATTAATGAGACGAAGAAATACCGAGCCACTAAAGAATACATCCTCAGCCAAAGGGCAAAAGTGAACGAGTTGGAATTTCAAGCTCCCGAGATGAAAAAGGATCGAGAGATGGAAAAGGAAGTTCAAGATTCTCAAGGCAAGGTTCAAGCACTTGAAGCTCAACCAAGGATGGCAAAAAGGACTATTGAGGAGCTGAAGGACCGTTCAGAGTGTCCTAGCAAGATTAGGCGTTTGGTTTAGGATGATCTTTCTTTGTTTAGCTTTTCGGTTTTGTCATGTTTAGGTCATGTATTTGACTCCTTGAGTAAATTCAGCTTTAATGAAATAAAATGGTTTTTTGCTACAAAGTTTCATCATCATCTCAATTTACATGCGCATGCGTTTTTCTTTTCCATATATATATTCTTGTCTCTATGTTCTTGTATATTCTTTGCTACCTGTTTATTTGTGTATATATTAACCGCTAACCGTTTGCTCATTTTGTTGAGAATCATATAATAAATATATAATAATATACATTTTCTTCACTAAACTATGGAAATTTTGTTTTTGAACATAGCAGTTTCTAAAAGATAGCTCCTAAACGGTCAGACCCGGTTCGAAGTCCATCATCACTAGGTCTAAATCCAGAATGGCTAGCAACAACGACAATAATTCTGGTAATTCCAATGCGATGTCCGAGCAAAGGCTCACTACTTTGGAACAAATGGTATTCCGAATGGCCGAGCAAATGAATCTTCTCACGCAAAACCTTAAGGCCCCTCAAGATACTACCGCAGGACATTCTGGGGTAAAGAAAGGAACTGATAGTCAAACTATTGAGGAACAAGTAATTAATCATGAACCACTAGCCATTGTTGAAACCGATTCTTCTGAGTTTAAGAAGGAAATTGAGGCTCAAAACAAAGAAATGGAGAAAAGGCTTCTTTCAATTCAATGAGAAACTCAAAGTTTTTGAGAAAATGGAAGGATTTGATCAAACTGGAATCACAAGCTTTCCTACAATCGAAGCGGGAGCTTTCCCTGAGAAGTTCAAGATTCCCGACTTTGAAAAGTATGATGGTACTGGTTGTCCAAAGTTGCATACTAGGCTCTATGTGAGGAAGATGAGCCGGTACACTCAATATGAGCAATTGATCCAAACTTTTCAGGATAGCCTTACCACGGTCCAGCTTTAGCATGGTATGCTCATTTGGATCTTGATGAGATTAATACTTGGGACAAATTGGCTAGGGCTTTCTACAATCAATATAAGTTCAATATTGAAGTGGCCCCTTCTATGTGGGATTTAAGTAATATGAGGAAGAAGAAAGATGAGTCCTTTAAGGAATATGCTCAAAGATGGAGATCAATGGCATCTATGGTATCTACCCCTATCCCGGAGAAAGATTTGACATTCACTTTCATCAATACTTTAGAAGAACCCTTCTTTACTCATCTCATTGGACACACTACTGCTAATTTCTCTGAGATAGTATTGGCCGGGTGTAGAATTGAAAGTGCCATTATTACCGGGAGGATCCATGTAGAAAAAGGCTACAAATTTCAAGTACTCCAACAATAACAAAGGGAAGGATACCACTGTTAGTGTAGTCAGCTCAACCCCATACACTAAACCTACTCAATCCTACACCTACCAACAAACCCCAAACACTAATCAACCCTTCACCCGTCACAACAACCACAATCCCAAAACCAACCATTCAATAGACCCAGAAGACAGTTCACCAAAATTCCCGTACCCCTTAGCCAAGTTCTAGCCCGGCTTAGAGCTGACAATCTGATCACCTTTGAAACACCTAGAGAAGACTACAAACCCAGATATTATAACCCCGAGCAAAAATGCGATTATCATTTGGGGCAAATAGGTCATTCTACTGACTATTGTTGGAGGCTTCGGAACAAGATTCAAGACCTCATTGATGCTAAATTGGTCCAACTAGATTTCGTTGAAACCCCGACCCCTAATGTCAACACCAATCCTCTCCCAAACCATGGGCCCACGATCAACATGATCACGATTGAAGAACCCGAGCCTTTTATCGGAATGATCCAGTCCAATCCAAAGAAGATAGTTATCCAATGTCAAGGAGAGAAAAGAAGCCCCATATGAGGTGAAATCGATGAGGTATCAATTCCATGTGCCATTGCACCGAAAGACTATAAAGCCGCCCCGTTCAACTATCAAGCTGTTAATCAAGTTCCTAGGCCCATGGTCGGAAAACTTGGGAAATCTTCAGAGCCCGAAAGAGAGAAAACATTAGCAGAGGAATTCTTCCCACTAAGAAAAGATAAGAAAAAGGAGGAGGAATCTGATGAGAAAACAGCATTGACCAAGATTATGAAGATAAGTGACTATAAGATTGCTGATCAACTCGCTAAAGTCCCGGCTCAAATATCCTTAATGGGTTTGTTAATGACTTCTGAAAAACACCGGGAGGCTCTCTTTAAGATACTCCAACAAATCAAGGTTCCCGAAGGTGTTGCTACTGAAACAATGGAACATGTAGTAAATTCGTATTTGCTTTGGATCAAATCTCTTTCTCACCTGATGAGTTGGGAGCAGAAGGCACTCAACACACAAGCCCCTATTCATAATGGCCAAATGTAATGGAATGATTGTAGCCCGAGTCCTCATCGATAATGGCGTCTTTGAATGTTTGTCCATTGGCTACTTTGAACTTACTTGGTATCGATGCATCTAACCTCCGGTCCAGTTCTACTATTGTTAGAGCTTTTGATGGATCCAAGAGAGGCATATCAGGAGAAATAGACTTGGAAGTTACTATTGGCCCACAAGACTTTACTATTCCATTCCAAGTTCTAGACATACCAAGATCATTCAATTTGTTACTTGGAAGGCCTTGGATTCACTCAGCTGGGGCAATACCGTCTAGTCTGCATCAGATGGTCAAGTTTATAACAAATGGACAAATCGTTACGGTATTAGGAGAACAAGACCATGCTATCTTCAAAGACACTGCTATACCCTATATTGGCGAAGAAGGATCCGAAGACTTTGGTTTACAAATCTTTGAAGAAGCCAATATGATTCAAAAAGAGGGACATTTAGGGACATTTGGACTGGGATATGTCCTACTCCGGTTGAGATAGAAGAGATGAAAAAGAAAGCCCGAAAGAAGAAAGGAGAAGAATGGTATAATACCCCTATCGAGTCTCCAGATATCAAAGTCACATTCCCACAACCGGCTCATGTCCAGAAACCAGATACTGCATCGGTTCTGGAGCCTTCTTGCAGCTCCCGTCCAGTTCGGGAGTTGAATAATTGGTTCACTATCCCCTTAATAACTCTAGGGTTACCTTTGAGTAAGGGTTGAATTCATGAAGGGTTTTATGTTTTGTTTCTTTTATCAATTGCTCAAATGTACTCCATGAATCATAGTCATTAATAAAGATTCTTTGTTTCATCTCTTTTCTCTTTTCCCTCACATTTCTTCGTTTTTCTCTTTCTTTACCTTGTTTTTTTTCAGATCTGATGATAATGGTGAAAGTAAGAGATATCTTGCGCGATAGATAACGAAAATACTGATATCATTTCTAACCCTAATGAGTTAGTCGTTGAACATGACATTAGTGATCACACTGGGATAGAGAAAAGTTGGCAAAAATATGCAAGGAAGAATTGAGATCAGTGAACCTACAGAAGTAGTGAATATTGGAACTGAAGATGAGCCTAAAATTTGAAAATAGGCACCACCTTATCCGCTGAGCAACGAGAAAGATTGATAAGATTATTGACTGATTACTTAGATGTTTGCATGGTCCTACGAAGATATGCCTGGTTTGGATACCTCTATAGTGGTTCATAAATTACCAACTAAAGCAGATATCAAACCAAAGAAGCAAAAATTAAGACGATTTAGACCAGATATCTTGCTCAAGATTAAAGAAGAAGTAAAGAAATTGTTGGAAGTCGGTTTTATAGAGGTATCCGATTATCCTGAATGGGTGGCTAATGTGGTCCCGGTACTTAAAAAAATGGAAAGGTTAGAGTTTGTGTAGACTTTCGCGATTTAAACCAAGCCACGCCCAAAGATAATTTCCCCTTACCTCACATAGATGTCTTGGTGGATAATACGGCTAGAAACCATCTATTTTCATTCATGGATGGCTTTTCGGGATATAATCAGATTAAAATGGCAGAAGAGGATAAAACTAAGACAACCTTCATTACTACTTGGGGAACATTCTGCTACAAAGTCATGCCTTTCGGCCTTAAAAACGCCGGGGCAACATATCAAAGGGCGATGGTCACCTTGTTTCATGACATGATGCATCAAGAAGTCGAAGTATATGTAGATGATATGATTGCTAAGTCTAAGGAAGATGAGGATCATGTGGAAATATTGAGGAAATTATTTGATAGATTACGGAAATTCCATCTTAAGTTGAATCCCGAAAAGTGTACATTTGGGGTGACCTCAGGGAAGTTGTTGGGATTCGTAGTCAGTCAACAAGGAATAGAAGTTGACCCAGATAAAGTTAAAGCCATACTTGAATTACCTCCCCCGAAGACGATCAAAGAAGGGGCATATTGGGACGCTTGAATTATATTGCTCGGTTTATATCTCAATTAACCGACAAATGTCGCCCTCTATTCAGATTGTTGAGGAAAAATGCAGCTATTGATTGGGATAAAGATTGTCAAGAAGCATTTGATGAAATCAAGCAATATCTGATGAATCCACCAGTGTTAGTAGCACCAACACCTGGTCGCCCTCTTTTCCTATATTTGACGGTACTTCCTGAATCAATGGGAGGTATGCTTGGACAGAAAGATGAATGGGAAAGAACGGGCTATTTACTATTTGAGTAAGAAATTCACTGAAGGAGAACAGAAGTATACTGAAGTGGAAAGAACTTGTTGTGCCGTGGTGTGGATCATGCACAGACTGAGACAATATACATTGTATTATTCTATCGAGCTTTATACGAAACATGATCCTTGAAGTATTTGGCTCAGAAACCAGGGTTGATTGGGAGAATTTCCAAATGGCAGATGTTGTTATCAGAATTTGATATCACTTATGTGAATCAAAACTCAGTTAAAGGTCAAGCACTTGTAGATCAACTAGCCGAAAACCCGATTGAAGATAATGTGACTGATGGAGAAACTCAATTCCCGGATGAAGGCATATTGCTGGCAGATAAAGAACCAGAACAATCCACTTCTAAATGGAAGTTATACTTTGATGGAGCAGCTAATGTATGCGGATGTGGAATTGGGGCAGTTTTAATATCACCAGATGGTAAACAATACCCCGCTTCAGCAAGATTGACTTTCCCTTACTAATAATGTGGCAGAATACGAGGCTTGCATCATGGGCCTCAGATGGCACTTGACATGGAAATAGAGATCTTGAAGTATATGGAGACTCCTCTCTCATCATTTTTCAAACACGAGGAGAATACAAGACGAAGGATGCAAAGTTAGTGCCTTATCATCAATATTTACTAGAATTGGCACAAAATTCAAAGAAATATCATTCACTTATATGCCAAGAAACCAAAACATTCGCGGATGCATTAGCCACATTAGCATCTATGATTCAAATCACTGATGGAGTTGAGATCCAGCCCTTAAAGGTTCGCATTGAGGAAGAACCGGAATTTTGCTTGAATACCGAGGAAGTCCCAAGGAAAGATCCCTGGTATGCTAATATTAAAGAATTTCCCAAGATGGCAAATACCCTGAAAATGCTTCAACTAAGGAGCGAAGAACACTAAACGCTTAGCAGTTCATTTCATGCTCAGTGGTAATACATTATACAAAAAATCATTTGATACAACTCTTTGAGATGCGTAGATGAGGCGGAAGCAGAATTTATGATGAGGGAAGTCCATGAAGGGATATGTGGACCTCACATGAATGGATATATGCTGCTAAAAAGATTATGAGGTGGGTTACTTCTGGATAACTATGGAATCAGATGTATTAACATGTGAGACATTGCCACTTGTGCCAGATATACTCCAACAAGATGAATGCTCCTCTCAAAGAATTGCAGTCATGATCTCACCTGGCCCTTCTCAATGTGGGTATGGACATATAGGGCCAATTTCGCCAAAAGCCTCAAATGGTCACCGATTTATATTAGTGGCGATCGACTATTTACCAAATGGGTTGAAGCATTCTCACGCTAATGTACCAAAGGAGTAGTTGTCAAGTTCATCAAGAGAGATATCATAGCCAGATATGGAGTCCCTGATACAATCATTACAGACAACGTACCAATTTGAATAACAAAAATGTCTGAATTGTGCCAAACTTTGGAATCAAACATCAGAACTCTACCCCATATCGACCTCAGATGAATGGGGCAGTTGAAGCCCAACAAGAAATCAGGAAAATAATAGAAAAAATGCTAACACTTACAAAGATTGGCACAGATGCTACCCTTTGCACTCATGGCCTATCGAACATCCATTAGGGTATCAACAGGAGCAACCCCTTATTCATTAGTATATGGTGTGGAAGCAGTTTTGCCAGTTGAAGTTGAAATTCCATCACTCAGAATATTGGCAGAAACTGAATTGAATGAAGCTGAATGGGTAAGAAAAGGATTGATCAGTTAAATCTCATTGATGAAAGGAGATGACCGCCTTATATCATGGTCAGCTTTACCAGCAAAGAATCGCTCGAGCATTCAATAAGAAAGTTCGCCCGAGAAATTTCAAGGAAGGAGACTTAGTCTTGAGAAAAGTACTTCCGAACGTTCAAGATCCTAGAGGAAAGTTTACTCCTAATTACGAAGGACCATATGTAGTAAAGAGGGTGCTGCCTGGTGGTGCACTGATATTGACTAGAGTGGATGGTCCAGATTTGAAAGACCCTGTAAATTCTGATGCGGTCAAGTTGTACTACTCTTGAGAAATTAATGAAAATTCTATCAAGTTCAGAAATGTGTTGACTACTTTGTCTATGTGTGGTCTAATTTTTGTTATCTATCGACGAAAAGATATCTCTAGCAGTTCCCAATCATCAGATCAATCATTGAATATCCACTTTGTTTGATAAGTTTTCTTGCATCCTTATATCTCTCAAATTTTTTAAAACATGAGCGTATCGTGAGAGAGAGATTTGAGCAATTGATAAAGTTATAAAAACATTTTAATACTTTGAGATTTGATCTTTTCCTAAAGAAATGCCTATGACATAAGAAGTCGATAAGTTCAAGCTACAAAGTAAGGGAGATACAAAGAACCATCTCCTGTATCATTCCGACATCAAGACCATCAAAAGAATCTAATTACCATCAAAAGACAAATAGAGATACTCAATTCAAAGGATAGCCACTGTGAAGAGCTCTAGCCTGACGAAATAAACCTAGTGATGAGCGGACTTCACCAAGTGGTCTGACAAGTTTAGAAGCTTCTATAAGAATCTGGTAAGTTTTAAAAAAAAATGAAAAAAAATGAAAAAAGATGAATGAAAAATGAAAATGAATATATATTGTTAGAATTAAGTTTTTCAGGAAATTAGCTCTAGAAGCCATGCGAAACATGAGGAAATCAAGATCTCAGGACATGAGATTTGGGGATTAGAACATGAGACCCAGTTCAAAGAATGCATAACCAAATCAAATGCTAGCTCAAGGAGCGCTTATCCAAATCAGTGCCAGCTCAAGGAGCGTGCCTAAACCAAATCAAATGCTAGCTCAAGGAGCGCCTATCCACATCAAGTGCCAGCTCAAGGAGCGTGCTTGAATCAAATATAAGACAAATGCTAGCTCAAGGAGCGCGCCTAAACCAAATCAAATGCTAGCTCAAGGAGCGCTTATCCAAATCAAGTGCCAGCTCAAGAAGCGCGCTTGTATCAAATCTAAATCATAGGCTAGCTCAAGGAGCGCCTATCCAAATCAAATGCCAGCTCAAGGAGCGCGCTTGAACCAAATCAAATGCTAGCTCAAGGACGCTTATCTAAATTAGGTGCCAGCTCAAAGAGCGCGCTTGTATCAAAAATGAGACAAATGTTAGCACAAGAAGCAATCCAATTCAAAGCAGTTCAGAACATGAAGCATATCCGCAGAACATGTGAAACGTTTCAAGAGTCTTTTCAACTTAAGGATCGCAAGCTCTGGAGCGCCTTCCTTCTTTGCTTTCAAGCTTAAGATCGCTAGCTCAGAGGAGCGCCATCCTTCTCTTCAAGAACATGAATCATTTCTATTTGAGAAACAACTTCATCTCTGCTCAAGAAACAGTTCTATCTCCGTTCAGAAAACGACCTCTTTTCAAGTAAGGACTCAGTACATGAGACCTGAATCAAGGGATGGTTCAGTACATGAAACATCCTTGCCCAAGAAGTGATTCAATAAGCATATCAAACATGAAACTCTCATCCCGCTCAAGAAGTGGAATTCCAAACGAGGTAAAGTCAAAATGAGGTCTACTTTATCTTTGTGATAAGGTTTTGACAAACCTCATCACAAAGAGGGCAGCTGTAGACATCTCATTTTGACATTTTTTTGTCAAAATAAATACTTAGGTTAGTAATACATAATTAAAATAATTGAATTTTGCAAATTACAAATATTAAAGCTAGGAATGAAAAATAAAAAAATATATATATATAAAATAAATCAATTTAATAGAAATAAATATAATGGATGTAATATGGATATTTAATATAGTAATGTAATTACAAATTTGTAAAAAAAAAAAAAAAATTACTGTTCATCGTCTTCCAGCTTTGGCCGCCCGATGGGCCAAGTTTGAGAGCTTTTTTAGCTCGGTTTTCGACCCCGTTTTTTACAACCAAAGCACGTTTCTTAAAAGTAGGCGTGGAGTAGTTTACATTGGTATAAAATTTAGTTGTTTTCATCAAGAGAAAGGGTTTAAATTTGAATTCGAAAATTAAAAAAATTCGTTTTTTAGCTTCCAAAAAAAATGGAAAATCCGAGATTTTTGTTAATGACAGTTGTTTAAAACGTTCAAAATCTAACGGTAATGACAACTATTTTCATGTTAATGACAACTAATTAATAGTTGAAATTCGTTTTTTCGGATTAGAATAAAAAAAAAACCCTAAATTTAGATCTATAAATAGAGAAGAAAAAAAAAACGAAAATGGAGGACAAGAGGCAAAGAAAAGAAAAATCAAACAAGCATTTTATATTCGGGAAGTCGAGAGCTTTCTTTTCCCTAATTTGATTGTTGTCGAGAACCACCAAACGGCCATCATCGGAGTAACCGCGATCCGACGACCCGCGCCAGCTATCCAAACGAACCACCGGAGTTCTTGTTCCTCTGATCCGTGGCCAACTCCCCCCAACGTGTCTACTGTTTCAGTTTGTTAGGCTGATTCACCCGGGGCTGAGTCGACTCGAACCGAGTCATTGCCCAGTCAAGAAACGCAGTGCTACTCCCTCATCAATTGGATCAAAAATCATCAAATCGAATTAAAAATTTCTTTTGCCGAGCCAATTGAATTGCTGGTCCGACGATCGTCCCCAGCGCGTCTACTGTTTCAGACCCGCATGTCCTAAACTAAATTAACAATCTGGATTGGAGCGCATCTATTCAAGCAACGTTGAGCTGTGTTCATCCTCATCCACATTCACGTGGTCATCCTAGTACAGGTAAGTTCACTTCCACACTTTTGTTTTACTTTAGTTCATTATATTAAAATATAATAAAAGAAAAACAATAAAGTAATATACATAATAAATAATGGAAAAGGGAAATAATATAAATTTTAAAAAATAGGAAATTATATATGTTAATTTATGGCTGTGGAATAATAGTAAATAAAAAATAAAAAAACAGGCATGCATTTATGAGAATAAAATGTAAAGATAATAGGTAAAAGGGAATTGTTGTTAAAATAAGCTTTTCATCACTTAGAAAAGAATTTTTACTTCTTCTTAATAAATGAATTAATATTATCATGATATAGTTTTTGAATGTTATATATATATATATATATTTTTTTTTTTTGCATTAATATGGTAATGATCTTGTTTTTGTGGTAAAATTGATTTGTTACATATATCATGTTAGGTATGTATTCATAGAATTACATTAAGATCTTGTTATTGATAATATACCTATAATCATGCCCTAATCATGAGGAATATATGAAATTTTAGAGTTTTAGGTTTACAATATTTGAAATTGTGTGATCATGTATGATGATAGTCATTAATATTCCTTTTATGCCATGATATAGTGATGACCTTGATTGTAATAATATTGAATTTTATGATTTTACTATATATAAAACCATATTAAAATCTTGCCCTTTATAATGTAATTTCAATGATATATAAATATTGATTATGCCATGATATTGCTTTGTTGAAATTAGCTTGTTGAATATTGACATTCCTTATAATATTTTTATTCTTGATGGTATGTATGATCAACCGATATACATGATATGTGGTTATGATTTCTTGTTCAAAATTTTTGCCACTTAGAAAAATCCGATTTTCTATAAAATTGCTAAAACCTAACTTGATAGATTTAGGGTTCATGTTAAAAGATATGTATATATTTTTCATAAAATTAACAAACTTAACGAACTTAAAGTGAAAAGATTTCAAAAAATTTTAAAATTAACCAACAAACTAAAATTTTATAAAAGAACTACGTGTGGTCTGATCCCGATTAGCGGGTACGTAGGCACCTAAATGGGCGACTTAAAATATGTAAAAAAAATATTTTTGTGAATTTGTTTGATTTGTTAGTTTAGTTTAGAATATATGAATATTGATAGAATTTAATAAGATTTGATTAATTTGAATATTTCGAGTTTTTTAGATTATATATGATTATCGATGGAATTTTATTAATATTTTTATGCATATTAGACATATGTTTAGTTAATTAGATTTGATAAATAGTTTAGATTTTGAAATTAGGGTTCAAAAGAAAGCAATTTAAATATGGAAAGTTAAAGTGGTAACCGTTTAGGTTTTAATAGGTTAGCCCCCGAACTCAAGTTAATTTATGGTTCTCGTTTTTAAAAAACGATTTTTTCGCAGATTAGTAGCAAAACCAAAATCAACCTACCCATTGGTTTTGGTTTATTTTTTCTCTCGACTTTAGTCGAGTGGCGACTCCAAAATGTTTTAAAAATTCAAAATTTCCTTTAATTCTTAGTCGAGGATTCGTATTGAATGGGTTAGGGTTTAGTACGAATCGGATTAAAGGAAATCGAAAAAAACCAGGCTCGACAGTAATCAATGGTAAGATAATAATCTTTAATCAATTCCAACCATCGTCTTTGTCTCATGTTCAACTCTTTTTATGTAAATATATACTTCAAACTTTTATGATCCGTATATATTTCACATTTCTGTCCATACAAGTAGTGACGCCAAATCTTGAGTGCAAACACAATAGCAGCTAATTCTAGATCATGAGTGGGGTAATTCATCTCATGCGGTTTTAATTGTCTAGAAGTATATGCTATTACTTTTCCATTTTGCATTGACACGCATCCTAAACCATTTCTGGATGCATCACTGTAGACATTATATAAATCCTTGTCATTGGGCAGAACCAAGATTGGTGCTGATATTAACCTTTTCTTCAGTTCTTGGAAACTTTGTTCACGTTGATCATTCCATTCAAATTTCTCATTCTTCCGGTCAATTGTATCAGGAGTCTTGCAATCTTTGAGAAATCTTTCACAAATTTCCGATAATATCCTGTCAATCCCAAGAAACTCCTAACTTCCGTAACCGTTTCAGGTCTTTTCCATTCCACAATAGCTTTAACTTTTGCGGGATCAACCGATATTCCTTCTCTAGAAATAATATGTCCAAGAATGATATACTTCTAAGCCAAAATTCACATTTAGACAACTTGGCATATAGCTTATTGTCTCTCAGTATCTGTAACACACTTCTCAAGTTCTCATCATGTTGTTCTTCAGTAGACAAATATACAAGTATATCATCTATGAAAATGATCACACAGATATCCAATAAAGGTCTAAAGATACGATTCATCAGATCAATGAAAACTACAGGTGCATTGGTTAGTCCAAATGGCATGACCAAAAATTCATAATGACCATACCTAGTTCGGAATGTAGTCTTTGGTACATCCTCTGCCTTAATTCGGATTTGCTGATATCATGACTTTAAATCAATTCGAGAAAATACCTTTGCTCCTCTCAACTGATCAAAGAGATCATCAATTCTAGGTAAAGGATATTTGTTCTTGGTAGTCACTCTGTTTTAACAAATAATACTGGTGCTCCCCAAGGGGAAACACTAGGTCTGATAAATCCTTTATCCAATAATTCTTGTAGTTGCACCTTTAATTCTTTTGATTCCACAGGTGCCATGCGATATGGAGCTTTTGATACTGGTTCTGTTCCAGGTATCAAATCAATTGAAAATTCCACTTCTTTGTGTGGGGGTAATCCTGGTAATTCGTCTGGGAATATATCCGAGTATGCACATACCGTTCGGATAGTGTGAATATCCAATACTTTATATTCACCTTTGGTTGTTCCAAGAATACATCCATTTAGCTCCATATCCTCTTCATTTTCTACTTCAATTGCTGTTATTCTATTCCCGACTCTTTTAAGTATCTCACCCCTATACTCCTTTCTTTCTCCTTGGTTATTGATAAAAGATACCATTTTGAGATGGCAATTAACTTTTGCTTTCATAGCAGTTAACCATATCATGCCCAAAATAATATCATATTTTTGCATCTCTATCATGATTAAATTAGCAACTGATTCTTGATTTCCAATCTTTAATGGATAATTCTTTATCATTTCACGTGTTACTACTAAGTCTCCAGTTGGCGTAGTAACTCTCAATTCTTTACTCATGCTTTCAATTGGAAATCTTATATGCCTTGCTAACCCAGTATTTATGAAAGAATGTGTTGCTCCCGTATCAAACAAAGCATACGCAGTCTGATCCCCTACTTGAATTGATCCTATGTATCAATTATTAAATTCACCTTATTTTCAATTCATAAGAACTTCTATTGCTCATTTACCTGTGGTTGTGTCTAATAACTTTAGATAAACAAATATGTAACCACATACCTACAATAAGTCCATATTCTTCAGGGTCAACTTCTTCCCAAATATTTTCTTCATCTTCCTCCTCCATGTCACGCCCCAGTGGGTACTCTAAACATGACAGTCCGCCACACGCAATATTAAAGCTTAAAAATGACAACCTTAGCCATTCCCAAAAGCTTTTTATATTAAGTGTAAGGTGTACTTCCACAACTTTAGAGGACCATATATGGAATTATGAAGCTTAAGGAGATATAAAAACATATTAAGAAAAGAGGATTCATAATAATCATTCATTCATATCAATGGCTTTACAAACTTAGGGACATATCCCTTTGATCACTAATCTATTACATGAATATTTGTACATCAATACTAATACTTTTTCTAAATTTCTACTACCCAAAGAGAAATTACCTGCCCGCAGGGTCCACGTGGCCTTAACCATAAGTAGGGAAACTGCAAAAGGTATCTATTGGGGTATAAGCTAATAGGCTTAGTGAGAACTATTTCCATAAATAACTTCTTGTAATAAGATGTCAAACAAGTTGATTAAACAATCAAATGTGATGCAACATACACGTGAGCAAACAATCATATAGTTTTCCATGAACTATATGTCGAATGGATTTGCGCCCTCCATTCGGGGTTTAGTGATACTTAACCTCAAAACAAGTAGTTTTAGTTAAAAAGTTTTAAGCTTGCGAGCACTCATCGCTAAGCATTCCAAATCTACTTGATTTGACCTTGCTTTCGGATCTTCCGCCAAGCATTTTCCTTAAATTGCCAAGCAATCGCTTACGAATCTTTCGCCAAGTGTTGCTTTCGACATGAGCTTACTATCCTTCTCACCCAAGGATAATAACCCAAAATGCAATTTGACTCACTTCGTGGTATGCATGAATTCATTTATTTATGAGTCATAGCATAATTATTTTTGAATTTAAGGCGATCAAGGAATTTCATACAAATCAAATGTTATACTAAAACAAACATTTAAAACAATTTCGACTCCGATATTCTTAAAATTCTTTCAAAGAATTATTTTACATACACATCGGTTTATCTTTTCCTAATTCTAATGCAACTAATTTACAATCACAATAAGTATAGCATTTAATGGAAATAAACTCACGATGCCATGTCGACTATTCCTCCAGGTGGATGAGTCGTTCACACACTCCACTTAATCGTAATAATCCTCGGGGTAAAGCAATCCTTCATCGGGATCACCTATCCAAAGAAAATACCCACAATGAGTATTCCTTGATGATTTTCTTGAAATTTGACAAAACAATGTCAAAAGAACGTTAAAGTTCGTATAAAGGAATGTTTCAACTTAAAATGGCCATAACTTGGTCATTTTAACTCGGAATCGCGCATATAATATACCAATTTCTACCTACTAGAAAAGATCTACCCATTTTCAAAATTATTTTCAACAAACAAAGCCATATAGGCCCCGAAACAGTGGCGACAAAATTCACCACTGATTTTTCCAACACAAAACAACTTTGATTCAAGAAATCAAAATTTGTTTGATAAATACTTAGTTATCTATATAGTTGAAAAATTATCTTTTTATGGTTACTTAGCTCATATTCATTCATGCTCAAGTGTTTGTTGTCCATTTATTTTATTCACGTAAAATCATGTCGGTTTTTGAAGTTGTTTTTGAAAGATATAGTTTACAAGGATTCATGTTCGTAAACTCTTTGAAATGACTATTGGTTTCTTTTTATTTTACAAAAATGTTTTATTTTGGCTTATATATATCCAAGTAACTTTTTGAAAATAAATTTTCTTCCTTCTAAGTTTTCTATACTAATACTATTTTGGAGTTTTCTTTAGAAAATACACCATTATTCCTATTCATTTTTCTTGTAAAAATTCCTTTGTTTATTAATCCTTATTTGAAAACTTTCTCATCCTTTCCTAAAATCATTCATGCATAAAAATTTATTTTCTTGATAAAAAGTGGAACAATATGTGACTTAAGAAACTTTTTATAGTAAAAGTAGTTTCTAAAATTTAGTGGTTTCTTCTTATAACCTTGAAAAGAGATAACTTTATTTTTGCTTTCCAAACCATAGATTTCCTTCTTTACATAAACCTATTTCTAATGTGTTAAAATCTTCTTTTTGTCAATTTATTTTTAGAACTTGAAATTTTGGACAACAATTTAAATGAACATGAACTATGAGAAAAGACTAGCAAGTAAAATAACATAAGTAATAAAGTCAAGTATTGGAGTCTTAGCTTTTTCAAGGCTCCCGGGACTAAAAGTAGACTAGTCCTAAAATAAAATAAAATGAAAGGATGTTTGACTTGATGAGGACAAGTCTAAGACTAGAGACTTGTCTTAAAATAATAAGGAATAAATAAATTGCAAGGAATAAATAAAATATTGCTTTGCATGAAGTAAATAAATTGCAAGTGAGCTTATATGCTCTAAAGAATATGTATATATATATATATGTCACGTCCCGAAGGGTACCCTAAACGTGGCAGCCCGCCATACACAATATTAAAGCCTAAGAATGACCACCTCAGTCACGCGAAGGCTTCCATACAATGTACAAGGTCTAACACATAAAGGAGACACATCGGAATGATACATTTTATGTTGATACAATTGAGTAACAATGTAAAGGAAATACAATTTACTATACTTCATACAAATCACTATACTTCAAAATACAATCATTCAACTTCGATTACATTCATCCACAGACTTCCCTACATAAACTATTACAAGACAAATCATAAACTAGCTGATAACTTCAACATTCGCATTTTTGCCAAAATCCCGGAGTCATTCCCGGCTCCAATCAATTCAGTCCCCACTTTGCATTCTTGAGATAACCTGTTCATTTAAACAACTATAGGGTATAAGCTACACTAGCTTAGTGAGAATTCCCTTAATTCCGTACCATACAAGCAAGTTATAATCAACCATATGCTATGCATGAACAAACACATGAGCAAACAATTATGTATGGGTATCCGGAACCCACACACAAAACGGATTTACGCCCTCCGTATCTTGGGTTAGGGATGGTATTGAAGTCTACACGACTGCTGCTAGTCCCCAAGCCCTCGGCTCATAGCACTCGCCTCGGCTAGGCTCACACATGGAATGCATCCCCGATGCGCCTTAGTTTCCTATGAATGAGCTCTGATCCCGGGTCTCATTATCCAAACGAGTCCTCGGACCATACCGATCGACCTGCGTAGGAGTAGCACGCTACCAAATGCAATATGTCCGATGCGATGCATGATCAATTTACTTTTTGCTTAGGTCAAAATATTTATACATTCTTTAGAGTGACCAGCCAATATCATACACATAACATAAATAATATGAACGGTGCGGTTATCCAATCAAATCGTGGTTTCGATATGCTTTAGTATTCTTTGGCATACATTCATCACAGTCTCATCATATATCCCATCCCCATTCATATCGATTTTTATCTTGTTCCTATAATTCTAATGCAACTAACTACAAGCACAATCAAGGTAACAAAACAAGGAGAAACTCACTCGGCCATTGGATCACCGGTCTTCTAGTAATAGTAATCCGGTGGTAGGGAATCGTCGAATTCGGGATCACCTAAAAAGGAAGAAATACTCTAATAAGTATTTCAACTCAAACTAATCTCAACGATCTTATACGAACTATCAAATTCGTAATTCTCGTCCTAAGCGGGAATTCCAACTTAAAACGGCCATAACTTGGTCATTTTAACTCGGAATCTCGCAAATTATATATCGATTTCTATCTACTTCGAAAGATCTATCTAATTCTAATATTATATTTAAGTTTTGAAAATATTTAGGTCTCGAACAGAGGGATCAGATCTGATCAGTAACGGTTTCCGATTCCGAAAAATAGTTTTGTAAATGTTTGTAATGTTTTATTATATAACTTAGCTATACATGCAATATGAATGATTTCCTAACATGAATGACATGAGATGAGCTTAATGTAGGCATGATCTTAATGATTTTTGCTAAAAGGAAATTTTATAACTTTTTATTTTGCATGACCATAATAACAATTACTTATGAAAAGTCTAGTTTTCTAACTTTGATTATTTCCATTTGTTTTGGATTTATTACTTAAGAAAATATAATTATTTTTGTTAAAATTGAGTCTTCATTATATATATTATTATGACCTTCATTTCTACATAAAAATTTCCATTTTACACTTTGTAAACATATTTTTAAAATTGGTCCATTCCAAAATCCGAATTTTTGTAAGTAATGTTTTTGAGTGATTTCTTTAAGTAAAAATCATTTGATAGTTAGAAAATTAGGGCTCAATCATACATAACCACTAAGGACTTCATTTTTACACAAAAATTTGCATTTTACACTTTGCAAATATGTTTTCCAACATGATTTACTCAAAAATCCGAATTTTTAGAAAATCCACTTTTTGAATGATTACTTTGGGAAAAACTTGTTTAATGCATTAAAATTTAAGGCTTCACTATATCAATTACCTAAGGACTTCATTTAACACATAAAACTTGCAATTTGAGCTCAAATACTAAGTGATTACATATGCATCATCTCAAATTACGAATTTGACAATTGATCATTAACTCAAAATGTTTCATTTTAATTCCATTACTTGTTTAACACCTTACTCATGCCTAAACTTATTTTAACTTGTAAAAATCATTGCTTAATGATATCTATTACCTATATACTTCATTTTTCACATAAAACATGAGTTTTGGAGTTGATACATGGGTTCTAAAAATTGGTCTTGGTTGGGATCCGAATTTACAAAATTCATTTTTGGTTATATCTTTTGATAAAATCTATCTAAGCTCATGAAAATCCATTCCTTACATATCCTATCCTAAGAGCCTTTCATTTCTTAAATAAAAACTTCATTTTTGAGTTGGTAAACATGTTTTTAAAATAGGCCTTGGCCAAAATCCGAAAATGACATTTTTATTTTGAAAATCACATTAGATTCTTGTAAAAAGAAGTCTTGATGATATACATATATTAAGCCTTCATTTTCTTAAGTAAAAATTATATTTTGACACTTGAAAGGTGGTTTTCAAATATTGGTCTTGCCAAAATACGAATTTCACAATTTTGTTTGAGTTCATAACTAAGATCTATACTTAATATGAACATAAACATAAAACAAATGCATGGTATCAAGCTATAAACATCATGGATCTAAACTTTACTTATCAAAATCTTTCATTTATGGTATCTATACCCTAAGCCCTTCATTTTAAATGAAAAATACACATTTTGAAGTTGAAAAACCACTTTTCTAAATATGGTTCCACTTTCATCCGAATTTTCAAAATTGATTTTTGTTGAAAATAAGATAGATCTTGAGTTTCCTACAACCTTCCTACCATCATCATGCTATCACAAGTTGCTCATGAACATAAAACAAAGATCTAATGCATTTTATGAACTCAAAACTCTAGATCTAGTTTTCTAAACTAGTTATAAGTGCATGAATACATGTGGATGATAGATCTATGCATAAATCATAAGAAATAACAAATATAACAACTTAAATAACAAGATCCATGGCATAAACGAAAATCAAAGCTACAAAAATTTAGATCTACAAAATATATCAACTTTAAACAAGAAAATAATTGAAATACAAGATAATAAGAGTAGAGAAAAGGAGTGTTTCATTATTGGCATCATCATCCTAAGCTTTTAAGCTTATGGAAGGTCATTTGATGCATGAAACCTTCATTACACTTTACCTATATCACCTATGGAGGCTTTGAGATGAAGATTTGCTTAAAAATCTTCAAGAAATATGCATGGAGGCTCAAGAATGGAATGGAGGCAGCTTGGTTCTTCTAAGAACAAGAGCAAAAATGGAGAGGAAAAGAGAGGAAAAAGAGAGAGAAAAGTTAAAGAATGAAAGAGGGAAAGTGAGTAAATGAAGGAGTGAGAGAAAATGAGTGTTTTAATTGAATAAAAGAAGAGAAAAAAATAAAACAAGGCAGCCAAGAGGACCATGCTGCACGTGAATGTTGAGAGAGGAGAGAGAGTGAATTTGTTGAATTTTGACTCAAATTTGAATTGTATAATTAATGTGTAATGTAACTTTTTGAAGAAGGATTGAAATATAATTAATTTTAGTCAAAATAGGAGTAAATTAAAGGACATGGCAGCCATGAATGAGTCAAAAATCTGCCATGAATTGTGGGATAATGTGTAGAAAGATTGAAGTGAAAATGAAATGATATGTGTAAGGTGTACTTGAAGGTATGGGTTGTAAAGGTACTTTCTTAATAAAATAAATTAAAATAAAATAAAATTAGAAAATTTATTCCAAATATTTGTAGCAGATTTTTCATAATTAAATTTAAATAATTATTTGAATTATTTTAGTATTTTAACAAATATGTTACCGGTATGATCAAAATACGCGAATATGGGCTATAAATAATATTTTTATAACCCGAAAAATTCAAAAAAATTATTTTATGAAAATAAAAATATTTTAAAATATTTTCCAATTATTAAATTAATTTATTTTATTTTTAGTATCGGGTCTTAAACAGAATCTGATCCCATAAAGACCCGAAATGAACTAAATTAAAAAAAAAAATTTTCTATAACATATAAAATATTTATCTAAAAATATAAGGCTTTATAAGAATAATAAAATTTTGTAATGAAATAAAAATGAATAGTGCCAAAGACTAATCAATTACCGGTAATAATGGAAATACGATAAAAGGTTATAATTATAACTTTTATAACCCGATAAATTATATAACTGATATATTTAGAAATCTTATGAAATTACGAGTTTAACGGTACTATTGGTATATTTTTGATGTCTCGAGCCCCAGGACACGCTTTTCGAAGTCTATATCCAAACGGGTTCGAAATAGGTCAAAAATTTACCAATATGAGATTTTTAAACAAACTCATATTACTATGAGCTATTCTACATATTTAAACTACTATCGGCCTCTAGGGCTAGGGGAGTAGATTGCCGGACTTAAGCTATTGTTTTCCAGTTAGGGTTTCCAGGTGATTTTCCGGCTTAGATCCTTGCCAATTTGGAAACTGGTATTTTATGTTTATACAACATATTTGATTTGAGAAATTTATCTTAAATTTTATTTTCTAAGTATTTAATATCTTTTAACGTTTCCAGAATTTTTGAATTGGGTTTCATTTCGAAAGTTAATCGTTATTCACTTTTTATAATTGGTTTTTGGAATCTCTATTACCCGATTTCATAAGTCGAAGTTACGTATAGAATTTATCGTACGTAGTGGTTTTGGAATTGGAGTATGTTGAGTTCTTATTTTGTTTTTAAGAATTCTTGTTTTTCTCAAGATTCGGAAATTTCTAGATTCACTCGTGTTTTTGACTAGTTGAAGTTCGGTTTTAATTTGGAGTGATTTTTAGGGTTTATTTTCGAAGTTCATCTTGAAATTATTTACTGAAATTTTCCGGGCTTACAATATAGATAGTAATACTTAGATATATTAACAATAATATGAACAAAAATAATAACATAAACATAAATAGATTTTCATGAACAAGAACAATACATGAACATAATGTAGCTTCCATAACTTGTAGTCTTTAGAAACTCACACTATGGTCATGTAAAGTTACATGACATCAAGAAGAAGACAATAATAGAAAGTGGTTACCTAAAGAAGACTTTGGTGTGGTTATGTGGTTATAGGTTTTAGTTATAGGTGGAAGTGGTTTTGGAGTTATTTTGAGAGAGTTTTGGGATGGTAGTTGGAGAGAGTTTTGAGAGAAGAAATTGAGAGTTTTGGTAAGAAATTTGTGAGTAGTGAATGTGTGAAAGAAGTGAAAGAGGAGGGGGGTATTTATAGGAAATTGAGGAGGATTTTTGTGTGATTAAAATAAATGAAAAATTGAAACAAATTGAGGGCACATGGGGGGGAGGGGGGGGGTAGCGCCGCCATTGTGAGGAGAGAGGGAGAATGATTTTATTTATTTATTTATTTTTGTTAAATAAAAGTTGTAATATGTAAAATAGATGTGAAATAAAGTTATCGGAAAGGTAAAAAGTAAGGATTATAGGTTATGGAGTGTGTAAGAATAGGTGTAGAAAAAGTAGAGATAAAAGAATAGTGTAGAATAGTAATGTATAGTGTAATGTAAAGTAGATATGACTAATAAAATACCGGTAGTAAGAAAATAAGCGTATAAAAGCGATATCCGTTATTTTTACTTACCAAAAAATTACGAAACTGATATTTTTGGAAAAATTATATTTTTACGAGTCTAACGGTGTATTCAGAATATTTTTACTATTTCAGACTCCCGGACACGTTTTTCGAGAACTGTGTCCGATCGGGTTCGAAGGATACCGGAAATTCGTAAAACTGATATTTTTATAAAACCTATGGTTATTATGAACTATTTTATCTCATTATCCCAACTTCATTTTCCAGAGCCAAAGAAAACGGCGATGCCGGACCTAATTGGTTACGGTAAACTAGGGTTTTATTGACCTTTAGGGTTTCGTTTGACTTCCGGTTTAGGGTTTTATGCTAAACCGGTTCCAAAAATTTGGGGGTTTACACTCCATCTCCACGTTCTCAGTAGGATTTCCATACATAGCAAAAACTCTGGCCATGTACCAGCTTTACTAGTATTGGCGTTTCCGTTTTTCGATCCTGCAACTCCAATCATTCCTTTAGGCTGTGAAGATCCAGCTACTGCACTCGCTTTCTGTGGACAGTTAATTGATATATGCCCGACTTTGTTACATACATAACAAGTTGTAATTTTTCTTTTTGGACAATTATTTGCCATGTGCCCACTTTCTCCACAATAATAACATTTGTGTTGCAATTGTGGACAATCTCTTGGATAATGAAAACCCTTACATTTCCAGCATATAACATTATTCTTTCCCATTACTCCTCCTTTGTTCACATTAAAAGGTTTGAAGGATTTAAGCTTTTTAGGCACAGAATTTGCCATAAAGCCATCATACATTCTCTTCCCGAAAATGGTTCCTTTCTTCTTATACCTCTCAATTTCATACTTCCTTGCTCGTTCAATAATTCGAGCTTTTTCTATCATAGCTGTAAAGTTATCAACTTCAAATTCAGCAAGTCTTCTCTGAAAATGAGGCTCTAGTCTAGCCATGAAAGTCTGTCGCTTTAGCTCATTACTGTCCCTATAAGCATTTGGAGCAAACTGTAACAACCGATTAAACTCATGTTCATACTCATCAATGGTCTTATTACCTTGTGTCAAATTCATCAGGTCGGTACTATAATTTGCTTTTAGACTGCCTAGGAAATATTCCTTTAAAAAATTCTCGTTTGAATGCTTCCCAAGTAACCGGTTGTGACAATCTTCTTTGTTTTGAATTCCACCATATTCTTGCTCTTAATCTTAATAGATAAGTTCCATATGATGCTCTCAGAGCTTCAGGCACTTGGAAAACCTCAAGGGATCGTTCAATCTGAGCTAGCCAGTCTTCAGCTTCTTCTAGCTTTCCTAGTAGTCCTTCAAAGTATCTATTGCATTTAATAAATTCTGGCAACAAATTTCTCTGAGGATGTAAATGCTAGTGATGTGCCCTAGGCATATGGATTCTTTATCATTTGTATGTTTGTTATCAAGTCATTTTAATTATCAAAGTTATTTTTGGCCTATTACTTTGGTAATGTTATTCCTTGAATATTTAGTTATACCTTATGTCGTTAAAGTATGTGACTTTAATAGTAGAACCATAAGCTGAACTATAACTTTATTCTAAATTATCCCTAGTCACTCATTATGTGGAATGATAATGAATTAAGACTAGTATGATTGCTGTATGATGATCAAGTTTTACTGATCATGGATATGGGATATCAATTCAGCACATAGATACAAACAGGAGTGTATTGTATTGGATTGACCAACTATAAGAATACTGTATGGATCAATGCAATAAGTATTCTTATTTACAATGTTGTTTTAGTCCTTTGACCTAATGGCACCATGGATTCCTATATAACAGTTTTTATGTTTTGATTCATCTCTTCATCATCTTTAATCGGATGATTGTAAGAATAAACTTGGGCATGCAATATGTTATATAGAGGAATGTGAGTGTTAGTAAAGGGATTTGTTCATCTCATTAATTTGAGAGAGATATCTATCATGCCTCTTGATGAGTAAGACTAAGAAATGCATGGCCATGCTCGAATGAATTGATAAAGAGTTATCAATATCATTTTTTTAAGTCAGTCAAACTCTAGATTCAAGAAATAAGTAATTAGAAAATATAAGAGTGTTTTGATCCACACCTTATGTTTGATTATAAGATATCGTGTAACAAAAGGACTGAATAACTAACTGTTAGTAGGTAAAGTCGGATCATCGATCTTCACTAAAATTGGGTAGACATAATGTCTTGCTAGAGACCAATTATGTCTTGTAGTCCTAAAGAATGTTTAAGAGCTACTACCAATTTTAAGTGAACCTACAAGGTCACACACAAAGAATGAATAAAATGGATCTTCGATAATCGTATTGGGAATTGATTAATTATTTATTTGTCGATTTTAATTAATAAAATTAACAAATAAATAAATTCGGATAATAAGGATATATATGTCTTTCTACATAAACCCTAATTCGTTTAGGGTAATTTAAAGAGACATAACCCTTATATATATCACTATATATATTCTCCACTAGGTTAATTTGTCATTCATCTGATGCTGACCATCATTTCGAAAGAAATTTCATAACCTAAAAGGAGAGTGTGAGGGATTCCCAAAGGTCGAAACTTTTCGACGTGCTAGCACACACGAAGATCCAACTCATTCGTGTGGATACCGGTAGAGGGAGTTGGTGTTATCTGCATCTCCTTTGATCCCATCATCAAGACAAAAAGGTATAACACGATTCCCTTTCTTTTTTATTTAATTGGAGCGCTTGGATCCGATTGGAAATTAAAAAAAAAAAACGATTTTCTGCTGCACGATTCAGATTTGGATCGAAAATTCCCAACAGTAAAGGTGGTGGTGGTGGTGGTGGCAATTCTTGTTCATATCGAGACGGTCCTTGCACCTCTACAGCAGATTCATTTGGGTTCACTGGTCCATTTTCCTGAAATTGAACCGGTAGAGTATGCCTTTCATTTCCTCTGGGAGTTGGTGGAGGCATTGCTGGTGCCCCAGCAGGTGGTGCAACATTTGTTGCTTGAATATTTTGCAAGGCTTGCAAAATCAAGACATTTTGTTGTTGGAGACTTTGTAAAACATCCTCTAGTCGATTTTGGGATGATGCAGGAGCATTTATTGGTGGATTTCCAGAAATCCTGGCGTTTCTACTTTTATTTCTTCCTCTTGCCATTCTATTAACATTAAACATGTTATTTAAATTAGATCATAATTCATCCTCACCAAAAGACATCAGTCATTCATATATATATATATATATATCACACATATATATACATAACCAAAATACATATGAGCTTCTTATGGTTAGTGCATTATGTATACAACAAAAATGGCACTAACACTATAGTCATCAAAAGATACATATACATTGCCCTATATATCATATGCATATCATCAGAAGTCTATCTATATCACCCTATCATGTCCTTATAAATAGATAATACATGTACCATCATCATATAATACTCAAGGACTAGGATAAAGGCGATCCTTGCCCTTCTCCTGAGGACCTAAATGAGGGTAATCATCCTCTCCCTCAGAACTGCTGTCACCAATCTCGATCATCGTGTCTTTATCTCCTGGAGGTGCTAGAGTCAAATCTGTATACATCACCCTAATACCTCTGGGTGCCGGCCTCAGCTCACTCTCAGAACTAGATGGTATATCTCTCTCAATCCACCCTCCATGTGCTGACCCGATCCAACTGGCATAATTATAATCAAAGACATACTTTTCTGCCTCAATCCTTCGTCTCTTTCCTTCTCTTTCATACAACAACTTCGTTGTTATACTTCTTTTATGAACAGTAGTTTGAACTGACTCCGGTACCACTCTATCCTGCACAGCAGAGGGGCGTTGAAACTCACCTGCTATCTCAGGTATAATAGGAGGTTTCCTCATCAAGATGCGCCTGGAATGGCTGCATCTGCTAACCTGTGCAAGCATCTGATCATCATCATAAGTTGTATCCTCTCTCACTCGTGTATGATCATGTCTAATATCATGAGCATAAACTGCTCCTCTCCTAATAGATACCCATACTTTAAAATCTAGAGGATCTAGTCTCATAGATCTGGATGAGACTATGAATGTTATATTATCAATTTCCAGACCACCTCCCTTCTGAACCACCAATCTCTCAAATCTATAGAGCGTCTCTATAGTTGATCCATTATCTAGAAAAGCCCGCTCCATAAAAAAATAACCATCCTTTAAACAAAGGTTGTAATCCTCTTTTTTAGGTACTAAGAATCTCTTATAGGGTTTCAGTAATCCCACATAAATACAAGTCCTCTACCAGGACTCGCAATCTGCGCCTATAGTCTGTCAGGGTCTCCTCTTCTTGCATACTAAATATCTCCTATCTAATATGACATGCAGCAGGATTAGTCTGCACACAACAAAATTTGCATGATTAATAATAATCACACATATTTCCTTCCTAATGTGCAATTTACTCTACCCATAACTACCCAACTATTACTAGAGGATGCTAATTGGATCTAAACTTACTACATTCACCAAGGTAATTCTTTCACATATTTATCTTTCTTATACTAGTAACCATGTTCTGATACTAACTAAATTCTGTCACGACCCGAGGGTACCCTAGTAGTAGTATACAAGGCACACTTGAATACTATCACTAGATTACCTTTAGAGAATGGCACGTTTTCAAAACAATAGGATCTTTTAGTTGCATGATAAGAAATGATAAATACATGTAAGAAATAAATTGGTAAATAACTACTATCTTAATCATAAAGTATCACAGAACTATTACAAACTATGTAGTCTTCTTGTAGTTCATAACTAATACAATAGCACTAACTAATCTATTTTAAGAAAACATAACCATTATTCCCCATGTATAACTATATACTTCCAGCTCCTAAGCTCTTACCGGAGCCATACTCCTAGAAGTGACTAACCAAGATCGTATGGTAAACCTAAAAAGACTCTTGGAGTATGAGTGAAACCACAGCTTAGTGAATAACCAGACATATCATACATCACACAAGTTATTGCCAAATCATATGTAATGCAAATACTCAATCATATGTACAGATACAAGCTTGGATGATCTAGAATCCAAACAGGAAAAAGATTTACGCCATCTTTTTTTAGGGTTGAAGAACCATTACTCCATGACCCACCTGCCCAGGATAGGTTTATAGGAAAATCAACGATTTCTCGTTTTAGGATTATCACTTTAAATATAATCAATTAAACTGACCATTTCCTGTATCCACCTTAGAAACTCCCTAAGTATTAATTATTTCAAAGTCATACTACGGGCAGCGTTTTTCGTTACCACTTAGTTCCCGTAGAACCAATGGAACAAAGAAACCTTGGAAGAACTAACACATTAGAACAACCAAGCGTTAATAAAGAACCGAAATATCAATACGTAGCAGGCTGTCATCCCTTTATATATGCAATAATGCAGTTCGTGCAATGCATGACCAGATTATTTATTAAATCAATAGTTCTTATTCAATTTCATGGTGATCATCCAATACACACAATCATCATCATAATACTTCATAACATCAAACCATTGTATTATCACTTTTGTAATGATAGATTAACAATCATACAAGCAGATCACAACATACTTTCAACAAAACATTCTTTTGATTATCTTTATATTATATGTTCAACTATTTACAAGCACAAACAGTACAATATGACTGAATTACTCACCTGCTCATACTGACTTAATCGTAATAATCGAGTGAGAGATCTTCTAGTGTATCAAAGTCACCTATTAAGATGAATAAAGTATTCATCAATATAATATAGATTGTATAACTAAATTCTTATACGTGCCTAGTGTCCTAAACTTGATATTTATCAAGCTTTGGTAGTTATTAATACTAATTTTATGTTATTTATACCGAACTTAATATAGAAAATCATATTTATTTATTATTACTTAGTATCATCGTTTTTCTCCCATATTATCTCATGTAATTATTTTGTTATTTTTAGAAGTCACATTACTAAAAAATTTAGCTTATTTCAATTTCCATTCTTACTTTTTTATTTATTTAGAACAATTATTTGATTATTTATAACTTTATTAACACTTAATATTTTTCCCTAATTCTAGGAATTTAAGATTTATCAAATAATAATCAAAATTCTAAATATTAGTGTTTGCTTATCTACTTAATAAATTCTATATTATCATATAATATATAATCAGTAAAGCTTATTGTATATAATATATATATATATATATATTTTTTTTTTTTGTTCATTTCAAAACAAGCTTTCGTAGAAGAAATATGGGTATACGCCGGCTCAAAGCCGCCAGCTTTGAAACCCAGGTGCCGGTGTTGATTTGTTTTGCATAAAAATTTAAATCAGTTGTACCGCTTTGAAAGCTGTCGGCTTTCAACGTATGCCGGTATCTACGCCGCCGGCTTAGAATCCCAAACAGCCGACCTTCGTTCATTTTTATGTGAAAATAAATTTTACGTAGCTTCTGTTCGGTGTAAGCCATCTCTACACCGCCGGCCTATCCTTGTAAGCCGCCGGCGTTGAGCGTTTACACTGCCGGCTTATAGACAGTGTTAGAACTGTTCATCGTCTTCCTCGATGATCCAATTCATATTTCTTAAATTTTCACGTTAAAAACTTTCCTAAACTATTCCTAAGTGTTTCTATATCTTATATATAGACATAAAACAACTCTTAACATGTCCAGAAACATATATCCTTAGATTTCGATCTTATCAAAGTATAACTAGGGTTTCGGATTTTTACCTTGGTTGAGCCGATCTGATGGAATTCGAAGCTTGTATTTGCGTTGATTACGTTCCTATGATTATCAGAAGTTAGTTCTAATCCTTAGATTTAAAAGAAAACCGTTCGAATTACACCAACTTACCTTTGAACTCGTTTCAAGTGGTTTTTCGTATTGTTTTCGTTTTGATTCGAACTTGAATGATTTGATCGGGTTGATTTCGGTTTTTAGGTTATTCTAACTGCTACTTAGGAGTAGATTCGTTCTGGAAAGTTTGAGAGAAGGTTGAGGTTGTTTGTTTATTCATTAATGAACTTAAACATATATATATATATATATAGAAGGAAGAAAGGAGAGGCTTGCGACTGCATTTCTCTCCGAATATGCTCCGAATTTTCTTCCTCATTTAGCTACATTTGGTTTATTGTTTTCATGGTAATTAATGAAAAGCTTACTTGGCAAACATTGATTGGTGTAGGAGTTGATTTTTGTTGACTATTTTGCATTATTGAGGCAACAATTTCGGCTCTCTCTCTTCCCATGTAATCCAGCCGAATTGTCACACCCCGAGGGGTACCCTAAACGTGGCAATCTGCCGTACACAATACTAAAGCCTAGGAATGACTACCTCAGTCACGCAAAGGCTTCCATATTATGTACAAGGCGTACATCATAACCAAGGGAACGCATCGGAGTAGCGCAATTTATATTGATAATAAATAAGTTACAAGGCAAAGAGAGTACTTATCATAAAATATATACATATTACATTTCAATTCTTAGGGGCATATCCCTCTATTATTTTCAAATAAATATACATCACTAATCATATTAGTCATTATATATAAAGAACCTTACAAAATTACTTCATCTTATGGTTCCATTTCCTTCATAGAAGCTCAACATCCTTCCATGACTCCCTTAATATCATGATCCTCAATTTAATCCACGGGTATACCTGTTTCAACAAAATCTATAGGGGTATAAGCTATAACTAGCTTAGTGAGATATTCCTTTTCATTTGCACCATATATTCAAACAAGTTTATTTAGATTTTCACACATATGCTATGCAAACAATGCAACAATCACATGATTACGCAAATATATATATAGTCATTCGGAAACCATATATAGAATGAATTTACCCCTTCATATCAAGGGTTAGGGAATCGGGGTTGAAAGTCCTCAACCTTCTACTGCTAGTCTCCAGGTCCTCACCCACAGCGTTCGGTTGGCTCGGTTCCGAACCTAGAGTCGCTTTCCCCAAGCGATTTGGATTCTCCAAGAAGGAACATGGCCCGTGGCATCACACGATCACAGCCAATCCAACTCTAGGCGTAGGAGTAGCAACCTTCCGAAATAGATGTGACTTGATGGATGCTATGCATGAACGTTTTATTTTTCTTAAGCCAAAACTTATTAAGGTTATTAGGGTCGATCAATCAATTTAGCAAACAATATATAGGCATACAAGTAAGTAAACAAAATTATTTAAACAAACAGTTCGAAGTTGCGATATTCTTAATTCTCATTTCACGCATAAACATAGAATCATGTATATACACATAATCCCTAATTTCCTAAATATATATATATATATATATATATCCATTTTTATCTTTTCTTAGTATACTAATGCTACTACTTTATAAGCACAAGTAAGGTAACGTGTCACGTCCCGAAGGGTACCCTAAATGTGGCAGTCCGCCACATATGGTATTAAAACTTAAGAATGACTTCTTGAAGTCATGCAAAAGTTTTCAACACCATATGTAAGGCGTCTATCACAACAATAGGAGACACGGTGGGATGTATAGTTTGAGATAGTATATACAACATACAAGAATTTAAATAATCATCCAATTAATCATTAATAGGATAAGGTCCATACATCATCTTAGGGGTTTTTCCCTTATAATTCTCCAAACAATTATAATATCATCTTACAGCAAAATAATACTAACATCATAAGATATTAAAGGATAATTAACCTAAGATCTTCAAAAGATTTCCAGAAGCTTTTCTAATACATCATCCCTCTCGAGTATATGAAATCTTTGGGCATAAAAGATATAGTCCTATTATAACAAAGATCTATCGGGGTATAAGCATAACTAGCTTAGTGAGAATATTCCTGAATCATCGTACTTGTATAAATAATTTCAAACAAGTTATTAACAAGCATATGAATGCATCAAACACGTGATCAAGCAATACATATGATCTACCAGAAATTATATGTTTGAATGGATTCACCCCTCCATTCAGGATTAGGTGTTCCAGGCTCTTTAAAACCCAACTTAAAAATCCAACTCATGTAGTTTATTTCAGGCTTCTACTAGCCCATGACAACATATTTCTTTCAAGCTCCTCCTATCGCCCATCTTAAAATAGTTCTTTCAGGTACCTGTAGCCCATCTTGCAGATTTCTGGCTACTGCACACCCTGCTGCGAAGCTCTTGTCCCATCAAGAATAGCAGCTCATGCAATGAAATTAACTACGTGATATGCATGAATCAATTAATATAATTCATAGTATGTGTTTAAAGTAATTTAAAGGTGATCACAAAGTTTTGCACACACTCCAACAGAATAATAGTAAAACATAAGTTAATTAACAATGATTATGCCTCTGTATGCTTAACATTCCTTCAACCAATATTATCATATTTAAAAACATGTTTACAAAGTGTAAAATGGGAAGTTTTATTGAAGAATAAAGGCCTTACGAAATATACATAATGAGGACTTAATTTTAACAAGAATAAATAAATTTTATCAAGGAATTTTTCTAAAACAAGTGGAATTGTCAAGAATACAATTCTAGCCTTTCTAAGTTGATTTTTCATAAAGTCTTACAAGAAAAAAGTTTTCTCAAAATTTCTATTATTAAGTATCATCAAGAATATGTACATATATATCTCGTGACATATCATTTATGATAGGAACTTGCTCATACTGTATATACTTGTCTTGGATAGTAGAAACTTCATAAATTTTCACAAAATCAATTTTCTAATTTGGTTTTCACTACTAATAAACTGATCAGATATTTTCAAAGCTTAAAAGTTTTCAAAGTTTAAAAGTTTTCAAAACTTAAATATGATATTAGAATTAGATAGATCTTTCGAAGTAGATAGAAATCGGTATATAATTTGCTAAATTCCGAGTTAAAATGTCTAAGTTATGGCCGTTTTAAGTTAGAATTCCTGCATAGGACGAGAATTACAAACTTGATAGTTTGTATGAGATAGAATGGATTAGTTTTGAGTTGAAATACTCATTTGGGTATTTTTTCGTTAGGTGACTTTGCTTTCGAGGATTCGTTGTTATCCGACATTA